>JAABKJ010008722.1:0-11380 GCA_011634705.1 Andricus grossulariae | reverse complement strand
TTTCAACTGAAATAATGGATTTTCAAACAAAAATTTTAATTTTCAACTAGAAAATTTTAATTCTCAACTGAAAATGTTAATTTTCAAATTAAAATTTTAATTTTCAATCCAAAAAAACACTTTTCAACAAATTAGTTAAATTTTCAACTAGAGAAAATCAATTTTCTAACAAAGACATGAATTTTTAACTAAATATTGAATCTCAAACCAAAAACAAATCATTTTCAACAAAGCAGTTCAACTTTCAACCAATTATTAGTTGAATTTTTAACCAAAAAAGATAATTTTTCACAAAAAGACGAGTTTTCAATAAAATACTAAAATTTGCAACAAAACTTGAAGTTTCTACTAAAAGAATTTTAATTTATAATATACAAAAAATTTTCAACATAAAAACTAAATTTTTAACTAAAAAAGATCAATATTATCCACCAAAGAGATGAATTTTAAGCTCAAATGATGAATCTTAAACAACAACAAAAATTATTTTTCAACCAAGTAGTTACACTTTAACCAAGCAGTTGAATGTTCAACAAAAAAAATTATTTTTCAACCAAGATGAATAATTTTTTACATAAAAGATGAATTTTCAACAAACTACAAGAATTTTCAATAAAAAAGTTAAATTTTCATCTGAACAAATATTAATTTTGAACAATAAGAAGATAAATTGTTGATAAAAAATCTGCCCGCTGCTTCGTGCTCCACATTTTTGCATAGGACTTTTAAAATTGAAGGTCAAACCATCGACAGCTGAAATTTATTGATTGTGAATTCTCTTTTGTTAAGGCTCTTTTTGCTTTAACAAACACATTCTCATCACGTGTCTCCTGAGAAAAAAGGGTTAACAACCAATTTTTGAATCTAATTTACAAACAATTTTGTTATTGAACATTTTATTGTATCCTGTGTCTTTTTGAACGAAAATTGAATTCGTTTATTTGTAATTTCATTTTTCACGATTAAAACAAAAGATTAAAAACACATTTGTAGCTATTTTTAGGTAAATAAATTTCGTCGATTCAAGTTTTTCGTGGCTTGTGTCGTTTGTCCAAAAATTTTATTTTTTTATTTTTAATGTTCTTTTCACGAATAAAACGAAAACCACGCATCAAATCAAAAAGTGATGCTTAACGAATTTGTAGAACTTTTTTGGGTGCATAATTTTTGTTTCTTCATATTTTTTTGTATTTTGCACAGTTTGACCGAAAAATGGAATTTTTGATTTTTCATTATTTTTTGTGCAATCAAAATTTGAATTTTAGATTTTTTGAAAAAATTCAAAAAGTTGTTCTGATAATCTTTCAGGGATTTCCAAAAGAAACGTATTTCCTCTCGACAATTTTTTTCACATATTGTGCGTTGTTTGGCTTAAAATGTTAATTTTTTTTTTTTTTTGGATTTTGAAAATGTCATAACTCTGTCAATTTCAGTTTTATATCAAAAAGTCGTTTGAATAAATTTTTCGAAATTTAGAGTACTACGTACACACGTACATAGAATTTTCAAATCTTGAAAAAAAATTATCTCAACAATTTTGAAAAAGATCTAACTTTTTGAATTTGTATCCAAAATAGCTGGCTGATGATCCTGTCCTTTCTATTCATGTTTCAAAACCGTGTGCCAAAGCCTAATCCAATCTGGTTAGTTTTTTCAGAGTTATCGTGCCTACAGGATACAGACAGACATACATACGTACAGACGGACACCTTAATTTCAAAGCAAAAGGCGAATTTTGAACAAAGCAGTTAAAATATTAACCGAGAAGTTGCATTTTTTCCCCAAAAAGATTATTTTTTAACCAAGAAGATTAATTTGCTACAAAAAAGATGAATTTTCAAGAAAATACAAGAATTTTCAACCAAAAAGTTAAATTCTCAAATAAAAATATATTCATTTTTTTACAAAACAAACTTCCAATAGAATAGTTAAATTTCCAACAGAAAAAGATGAATTTTAAAGCAAGGAGAATAATTTGAAATGATGAATGATATAAACCAAAGAAATGTTTTGATTTCAAATTATTCAATTTTCAACGCTTTTTTTTAGAAATTATAAAAGTTTAATTCCTTTTTATTCCATTCAAAATATTTTCCTTTTTTCAGTCTTACCTGATCTAAAATTGTTTCACTTGGAAAATTTTAAAAGACAAATCGTTCAATATATTTTGTTAAAATTTCAAACGTTTTCAATTCGAAATTATTATTTATTGTTTAAAAAAATTAGCTAAAATTTTGAGTTCAGAAAAAGTGATCGTCAAGCGATTAGTTGATTGCGTTGACACTTTGTTTGACAAACTGGACTCTCAATTTCCGGAATTTAAAAAACTCCAAAAAGTTTTAAAAATATTGGTAATTTATAAATTGACAATAAATTTCCAAAATGTCCTGAATTTATATTAATATTGAAATAAATTTTCTAAAATTCCTCCATGAGAGCAGAAACCGCAGCTGTATTTCAATAGTGTCAAAAATCATGCGTTTGCTATAAAAAATATCATATGCGCCAAGGAGAGGGGAATTTTCACGACTCGTGTATTTTTTCAGTAATCGTCGAATGAGTCCCATTTCTCCCCCTTGGTTCATAATATACTATTTTATATTTATAAGATACGCATAATATATATCACTAATAGGCCGAGTGGAAAGCTTTACATAATGACTTTGTAAAGCTCTTCGCCTGGGGTGATTGCTAGAGAGATTGATCAGCGAACTGGGTCGGAGCAGTGTTGCGAAATGACCGTGTTGTTTAAACACACAACACGGGAATTCTAGACTTAACTACAAATCTGTAACCCCTCCCCCTTTTATAATGAAGTACGTAGTACGCAAATGTTCACTTTTCTCTCGGCTTATATTTCAGTCCTTTAAAGTTTAAACGCAAACATTTCTGTTTCTTTTTTAATCTCGGTTACCAACGCGAACAGTATAACAAGGAAAATGTAGCGAATGAAAGGAAGAAAGAGAGACAAATGGAAAAAGAAAGAAACCGCCTGTTCATTTAATACGTTTAAATACCGCTTCTGCCGTAGTGGAAAGTAATTACGCCGATCTCGTTACAAATGGTACAGTGGTTCTCATTTTATCATGATAATAATCTTAACAAAAAATTTCGCGTCAAACCCTCTTCAGAATCAGAATCTGCCACTCAAATACCTTTCAAGTAAAAATGAGTTCTCATTTTCTTGTTGTGCAGAACATTCAAATTAGTTAGGAATATTAAATTCTTCTAAATTAATAGAATTTTTCTACATCCCTAATTCCCCCCTACTCACCCAATTTCTAATCATTTCCCCTACTTCCCCTACATTCCCTCCCATAATTTTCCCTCACTCCCCCTACAACCCCACTCTTGTTCCCCTACTTCCCCTACACTCACTTCCCCTACTTCCCTTTCCATCATTTCCCCTGAATTCCACTACTTCCCCTCTCCTTATTTCCCCTACTGCACTTACTTTCCCTCTCCTCATTTGCCTTAACATACCCTACTTTCACTCTACTTCACCCATAATACCCATTATTTCCCATACTTCTTCTCAATAACTTCCCCTCACTTTCTTTACTGACTCACCCCTTATTTCTTCTGAATTTCCCTCAATTTCTCTACATTTCCTACCACTAATTTCCCTTACATTCTCTCCGCTCATTTCTCCTACTTTTCACCTCTAATTTCTCCTCACTTTCCCTTTCTTCATTACCCCTTTCTTCGTCACCCCCCATTTTTCCTCGCTTCCACTATTTTCCCTCGCTTTCCCCACTTCCGCTTCACTTATTTCTTCTCACTTTACCTACTCACTCTCTCTTCGCTTGCCCTTGCTTCCCCTATTTTCGCTTGACTAATTCGCCCGCGCTTTTATCCATAATTTCCCCTTTATTCCCCCATTTCCCCTTTCCTCATTTCCATAAGTATAAGTAGATTAAGATACGTTTGCGCTCTCTCTCTCTCTCTCTCTCTCTCTCTCTCGTTCGTTAACACGTCCCAAATAGCGCTATCGTCAAAAATAGAAATAAGGTCCTAGATATAAGATTTTATGTAAATAGGTGCAAATAACTGTAAATAGTAAAGATAAGATTTATAAAATATGTAGACAGAAGTATTGTAAGAAATGGAAGTCATGTGAACCCTTAGGGGACACATTATGAATGAAGAATATTTCCCCTCGCTTCTCACACTTCCCCTCCCATCATTTCCCCTCGATTCCTCCACTTCGCCTTTTCTCATTTCCTCTCGCTTTTCCGACTTCTCATCTCCTAATTTTCCCTCGCTTCCCCTACTTCCCCTTTTCTCATTTCCCTCGCTTTTCTGACCTATCCTCTCCTCATTTCCCCTTGCTTTCCCTACTTCCCCTTCTCTCATTTTTCCTCGCTTTTCCGACTTCTCATCTCCTAATTTTACCTCACTTCCCCTACTCCCCCTATTCTCATTTCCCTCGCTTTTCCGACCTCTTTTCCCCTCATTTCCCCTTGCTTTCCCTGCTTCCACCTCTGTAATTTTCCCTCGCTTCCCCTACTTCCCCTTCTCTCATTTCCCCACGCTTTTGCGACTTCTTCGTCCCTTATTTCCCCTTGCTTCCCCTGCTCCCCCTTCTCTAATTTCCCCTCGATTTTCCAACTTCGCCGCCCCTCATCACCCTACTTCCCCCTCCCCTATTTTCCAATCATGGGAAAAAAGTACGACGGGTGGACATTTGACCGAAACTATAAGGGTATCAACCCGGGGCTATAAGATCCTAATTATTAAAAATATAAACTAGTTGAAAATCCAGTATCAACAAAATTTTTGAATAATAAGTTTTCAACATTTTCGAGACAATAATTATTAATTTTTAATTGAGAGGGTTTGAAATTTAAAAATATATGGAACGACTTCGAATAGAAAACGGTCCAATTAAGACTACTGTAGATTGGGTAAAGTTTTAAATAAAGGTCAATATTTTAAATGGAATCAAAAGGAATTGAACTTATATCATTTCTAAAAAAAATTATTTGAATTTGGATTATTTAAAATGGAAAGTTTTTGTAAATGAGAAATTTTAAAACAGAAAACTACAAAATTGAAAAGATTGAGACTAAATTTTTGAATATCGAACATTTTCAATAGAAGAGTGTTAATATTTTCTCAAATTATTGCTATTGTGAATTAAAACAATAATTTTAAAAACTTTAGACATTACAAATATTTTTCGTTAATTGAAATAATCGATTATTGTATTTTTAATAAATAAATAATGTTTATAAAAAATGTTGTAATATTATTCAAATTCGGGAATTTCATGTTTCGGGAATTTTGTCGTTTGGATATTTTATAGTATATAATATTATAAATCGTAATATTATAAACTGTGGAGAATATTATTATTCGGACATTTTTCAATTCGGTAATATTATAAACTGTTCGGGAATCTTTTAAATCGGGAATTTGATTATTCGGAAGTTTTATAATTCGGGGAGTCTTATAATTCAGGAATTTCATTATTCGGGTATTTTAGTATTCGAGGATTTTTTAAATCGGGAATTTTGTTATTCGAGTATTTTATAATTCAAGAATTTTATTATTCGGAAATTTTATTATTTGATGATTTTCCAAATCGGGAATTTTATTATTCGGGAGTTTCTTGATTTGGAAATTTTATTATTCGGAAATTTTATTGTTCGGGAATTTTTCAAATATATGATTTTATTATTCGTGAATTTTACAATTTTGGAATTTCCCATATCGGGAATTTTATTATTTGGGACTTTTATAATTCAGGAATGTTGTTATTTGAGGAATTCCAGGAATTTTATTATTCGGGTATTTTATAATTCGGGCATGTTATTATTTGAGGATTTTCCAAATCGGGAATGTTATTTTTCGCTATTCTTATTATTTAATGATTTTTCCAATCGGGAATTTTATTATTCGGCAGTTTCATAATTTGGAAATTTTATTATTCGGAAATTTTTTGTTCGGGAATTTACTCAATCGGGAATTTTATTATTCGGGAGATTTATAATTCGGGAATTTTCCAAATCGGGAATTTCATTATTCGGGAGTTTTATAATTGGGAAATTTTTCATATCGAGAATTTTATTATTCGCGAGTCTTATAATTCAGGCATTTCATTATTCGGGTATTTTAGTATTCGAGGATTCTTCCAAATCGGAATTTTATTATTCGGGAGTTTTATAATTCAGGATTTCCATTATTCGGGTAGTTTAGTATTGGAGGATTTTCCAAATCGGGAATTTTCATATTCGTGTATTTTATAATTCGGGAATGTAATTATTCGGGAATTTTGCTATTTGATGATTTTCCAAATCGGGAATTTTATTACTGGGGAGTTTTAAAATTTGGAAATTTTATTTTTTGGGAATTTTCCAAATCGGGATTTTCATTGTTCGGGAGTTTTATGATTAGGGATTTTTCCAAACCGAACATTTTATTATTCGGGAGTTTTATAATTCAGGAATTTTATTGTACGGTAATTTTATTATTCGAGGATTTTCCAAATGGGGAATTTTATTATTCGAGGATTTTCCAAATGGGGAATTTTATTATTCGAGTGTTTTATAATTCGGGAATTTTACTATTCAGAAATTTTCCAAATAGGGAATTTTATAGTGTTGAGAATTTTATTCTCCAGGATTTTTTAGTCGTCCCGAGTAATAATAATGAAATATTAATTTTCCTTACTTTTATTGAAAACGGGGATTTTTGTCTTCCCAAACAGTTTTTTTCTAATTATATAATATCATTCCGTTTAGAACTATAGTTTAGAATTACAAGTTAAATCGAAATTATATAGATTATAAAAAATGATAACCTCTCATGTTTTTGGGTTTGATTTTAAGAAATACAAATTCATGTTGTTACTATAACAATTTTTTACACGCCTTTCAAATTCGATAAGTTTTCATAATATTCTTCTTTTCCGGCGAAACTTAAGTTACAGTTGTGATATATTTGAAAACGTACAGTGAACTGGGATCTGAAATCTGAGATTTTAATAAAAATCGAAAAGGATAGAAGAAAATTATAAAACCATTAATTTGAAAAAGGATATAATTGTTCGAAAAACGAATATAATACAGTTACTGGAAGAGGATACATCGAATTATAAAACAGCTCAAAAAAAGATAAAAATTTTTTAAAAAGAATTGGATGAAGATTGATAAAACGGGATTGAGAAAATGACTACAACGAGGAATAAATTTAGAGATAAAATGGGATGCAAAAGAATAGAATTATTGTAATCTGGAATAGGATAGAAAGGGATAAAAAGGGATGAAATTCCTGTAAAGTACAAAAGTAATTGAGCGGGATAGAAAATGTTACAATTAGTCTAAAGTTATTTAAAGATTACCTGTGAATTCTCAAACAATGATAGATATTTCTTTTTAAAATGCAGTGTTTGCCGAACCAGAACATTTTTTTGGCATTTTTTATTTTTCGAAAATAGATGGTAATATACACTACATATTTCGAGTTTTGTAATTTTGCTCAGAAACAGCGGAAGGTACAAGAAAATTTTCAGGTTTGTTTAGATATCTAGAAAATTTATACAAAAAGTACCTCTCACTTCTTTCTGATATTTTGTATCGTTTACGAAAAAAAGATGTCATAGCTAAAAAAAGGCCTGAAGAATTGTTTATCCGCATAAAACTTATAGGATGCCTTTCTTATATATTAGCAGATATTTTTTAAGAGTATTGAAAAAATGTTGGGTTTTCCTGAAAATCTTCTTTTCATGTTTTCAAAATTCGATGAAAAAAAATACAGGCGATTTTCTGGAAAGCTCCACATTTTTAATTCTTCTCCATATTCTTTTACACTTTCAGCTTATGTTTGAGAGGTAGACACAACCATTTTTAACACAAAAAAAATTAATTTTTTGAGAAAGTAGTACAACTGTCAACCAAAGAGTTGAATTTTCAAGCCAAAAAGATAAATTTTCAACCCAATAGTTCACTTTTCAGTTACAAACATTATTTTTTAACCAAAGAAAACCAACGTTTTTTCAAAAAAGTAGTTTAATTTTCAACCTAATAGATGACTTTTCCACTAAAATTATGAAACTTCAAGCAAAATAATGCATTTTTGAGAAAGAAGTAGAAGTTTCAACCAATTAATTGAATCTTCAACCGTAAAGAGATAAATTTTCAACAAAAAATGTAATAGTTGATATTTCAAGTCTGAAAAAGATTTTAATTTTGAATAAAAATACAGTTAAACTCGACCAAAAAATACCAATTTTCAACACAATAGTTGAATCCTCAACTAAAAGAGAAAAATTTTCAACCAAACAGTTACATTTTTAACCAAAAAGTATGATTTTTTAACAACATTGTTGAACTTTCAAGAAACAAATTTAATTTTAACCAAACAATAAGACTTTCAACCAAAAAGACGAATTTCCAACAAAATATATCAATTTTCTACTTTTCTAGTTTTTAACCAGACCGTTGCTTTTTGAATCGAAAGAGGTTATATTTCTACAGAAAAAGATGTATTTTAAACCAAAAAAAATTTTCCAATCAAAAAAGAAAAAATTGCAATTAAATTGTTGAATTTTGAAGCCAAAAAGACAAATTTTAAACAAAACAGTTGAATATTCAACCAAGGAGTATGAATTTTTAACAAAAGTCTTGAATTTTCCTACCAATGAAATTAATTTAAAACTATATAATAAAATTTTCAAAAAAAAAGACAAATTTTCAACAAAATACATGAATTTTCAACCCAAGAGTTAAATAATGTACTAAATTGTAAAATTTTCTAGCTCAAAATACGAATTTTCGGTAAAAAAGTTCATTTCTAAACGAGATAGAATCATCTTTAACCAGAAAGTTGCTTTGTTTACCACAAAAAGGTTAAATTTCTACAGAAAGTGATGAATTAAAGAAAAAAATTATTATTCCAGAAAGAAAAAAAATTTTAATCAAATTGTTGAATTTTGAACCCAAAAAGATGAATTTCTAAAAAATAAATTCAAGTTTGAACCAAATGATAAGAATTTAAACAAAAAAGATGACTTTTCAACTAAATACATCAATTTTCAACCAAATAGTTGAAATTCCAACTAAATTTTTTAACTTTTAAGCTAGAAATACGAATTTTCTACCAAATAGTTGAATTTTCAACGAAAAAGTTAATTTTCAACCGAAAGAGATAAACTTTTGAAACATGAGTTATAAAAATTGTAATTTTGCTTAAAAAATAAAGTTAATTTTCCATTGCACACTTTTTGATTTTGGGCTATACACATTTAAATTGAAACTAAACATAAATGTAATGCTTGGAAAATTTAATGACACTATTTGAAGCCTATTTTTTCTAATTTTCAAGCTATTTACACTATTTTTTATCTCTGAAGTTGGCCTTAATTAAAAAAAATATTATTTCATTATTGTTGTATTATTGAGTTCAGTATGAAATTAATTATATTATTTTTTTAACGGTTTGGAAAATTTTTGGTTTTTGAAAATCTCCTGGTCTAAAATGGTCAACTTTTTGTCAATCGCACGAACGTAATTTAGATAGGTCTCTCATTGGAATTGTAAATTATGGAAGGCAAAATAGATATTTGAAAATACACTGCAAGAAAAAAACATAAATTTCCAAAATTTAAATTGTGTAACAAAATGGCACAAGAAGGCTTGAAAAAAAAGTATGTTTAAGAAAAAATCAGTTTTTTTGAAAACATATACTCAAGAGAGTCAATTTTTGTTACATTTAAACATTTTATGTGAAATTAATACTATTAATATACTATTATCAATAATAAAATACATAATTAATCTAAACATTTAGAATCAGCGAATATATTCAGAAGAATGAAATTTAATTTTTGTCCAATGTGATTGACAATACTTCTTGGAAAAGGTGTTTTCATATTTTATTGGATTTAAGGACAAAAACTATAATAGGATAAGTTTTTTGTTATAGATTGAAATTGAAGCTTTCTTGATTTTATCTTCATCATATATTTCAAAGTAATTGACAGTTAAACAAGTCCTAAAGATTTATTGATTGAGATCCTAATAATATTGAAACATTTATTTTTTATTTTCGGGATTGTTTAAACAATTGCAAATATGTACGAGAGTTCCTCAGAAATATCAAAGATAGACTAATGAATGTATCCCTTATTTTTATTATTTCACAGGAGGAAGTAAGAACATTTTATTTTACTATTTTTATACTTTAAATAACAACATTCAATTTTATGTTAATTTACGTTACACACACTGTCTAGAAATTTAAGTTTATTATTTACAAAATTGTGGCCTAAAAGGGATAACCCACATATCGAGCATACTTTTACTTTCACATTAATTCAAGAGTAACTTTGTTGATTTAGCATTTGAGTAATTTCATATTAGATACTAGTAAATTATCGAATGTGTTTAAAGTTTTTCATCATTTTTTATTCATAAGTAAAACTATTTTCATTTTAAAAAATGTATTACTATTTTCGGATGATTTGAAAATAAAGTCATAATATATGTTAGTTACTGCTCACAAAATTTTGTTTAGCGATTTATATCTGCGGTTTACATAAACAACAAAAACTTTAAATTACCATTATTGAAAAAGTAGTTTTATGTAACGAAAAAATCGTGCGATTTGAAACGAAAAGGAATATAATATTACCATGGTGTTTCATTTTTGAAATATAATATATTTGTATTTTTTCGTTTAAGATTTTTGCACCACTTCAATTTATACAAAAATTCGAAAATGAGCATGGGGAATCTTTGAATCATGAAAAAAAGTAGAGATTAGTTTTAATTGTCATATAATTGTCTCTAGTGAGTCGATTACAATGTTGTTTGGAAACATATTTCTCTCATAACTCCTTTTGTGCAATTATGTTACACGAATAACTTTCTTGAATATATGTTTTTGAAAAAACTGATTTTCTCAACATACTTCCTTTTAAGTCATTTTGTCCATATTTTATACACAATTGAACTTTTTCAAGTTTACGTTTTTTTTTTAAATGTACTTTCAAATATTTAATATAGAGTCGTTCTCTGTCTAGAGTTCAGTTCTTTGTACTGTTCTCAAAAGTTCGACTCTCGGTCAACTCGAAAAATAGAATAGAATATTAAATAACGAGCTTTAAATTAAAAACATACTTTTCTATAGATTGTTGATTAAAAAAAAGTTTTGACATCAATAAAAACGTTAGTTTTGATTTCATAAACAAAATAAATAAAGAAAAATTGGATAAAAATACTGGAAGATTTAAAAAATCTCGTTTGAATCTGACTATTAAAGATTGCCATTCTAAAATACGTTCTTTGAATTTTAAGATGAAACAAATTATAGAAAAATTAGATCAACAAGTTCCCTCTTTTATTATCAAGGAATGCTTTGAAAGGGAAACAAGACT
>JAABKJ010008721.1:0-11380 GCA_011634705.1 Andricus grossulariae | reverse complement strand
AATGACAGCTTGCTTCGTTAACGATGGATCCAAATTTTAAAAACCTCCTTCTTCCTTCGTTGAGGTAGAAACACAATGTAGCTATTCTCAATTTCAGCAGTAATCCTAAGTCCGTATTTAGTTTCAACTCGCCTCAGATTGGAAATTTTATAAAAGCCTCCAACAATGAAATCCTTCAGCTTCCTTGTTGGCACCATATTAGCAGCTTTATTTAATTTTGAAAAATCCATTTCTTTCACTTAGATTTAGAGACTCAAACTTTTTCAATAAAAATTATACTCAGATCTTTTCTGAATTAGTCCTTTATTCTTTAACATTCTTAAAATGTTCACTTAACCAAATTCGTAGTTCACTTTTTTTTACAGATTTTTTCTTCGTCACTCAGATTTTAGAAGACTAGTGAGGATGCAGTACAATTCACCTCTTTTACATTCATGATTTACTCACTATATCTCTCTAACAAATTATTGCATTCTCTGTCTTAAAAAAATGGATCCTCGATATGAAACACAATATCTCCCGTGTTTAAAGTCAAAGGAGTGCTTTCATAAAACATAACGAGTGATTAGACCCTATGAATGCTGTGTAAGCTACGGTCTTAAATTTTGCAGGTGGTCCCGATCGATAAGAGAAACGAAAAGAGTCTTGGGGAAAAGAATAAATTAAAATAATTCGCACGTGCTTGAATTCGACAAAGTGTTTTCATAAACATAACGAGTGAATGTCAACACATTCGAAGCTCATCGAAACTACCATAAATAATACTGATTACTCAGAAAATGTCTGTTTTAAAAATCTGGAAACCATAAATTACGTACAGTAAGAGGGGGAGGGGGTAAATATTTTGTTATGGTTCGTTACATGGCGGGTGGGGGGGGGGGGTTAGAGAAGGCTTGTAATCCGTTACGCAATTTAAGTATTATATTATTATTAATATATATATATATATTTAATAAGTGTTCTATAATGTAGTATCAAGTGACATTTAAAGCGATTAGCTAGTTTTTTTTTTGCTAAAAATGTGATTTTTCAGAAAACAACACTGCTATTTTCATCGTTTAAAAGGTCAGAATTTTAAATATCGTGAACCATTAAAGTTCAATGACTCTAAATACTTGGGAAATTATATGCTTTACAATTAGAAATTATTGTCAAAATTAATGAATTCAAACTTGAAGAGTTAGAGATTATGCACTTCCAAACCGTATTTGAAAATCGAAGAATTCCTAAATAATTAGGAATTCGAAACTAATCGAGCAGAAACATAGCAGCTTCAATAAAAAATCATTTTTTCAAACAAATGAAAATTGTTTCAACAATTAGCAGTTCACTCTTTGCATTCATAAAGTAGACCAAGTCTTTCAAAAATACCATTAATTGGCGATATTACAAGATAAAAAATTGTTCAAAGAAATGAAATTTGTTTGAATAATGTTAAATATCTTGGAAAAAGTAATATTCAGGCTAAAATTTTGATACCCATTAAAAAACATACAAAGAAGTTTTTCCGAATTCCGGTGATTTCTCGAGGTTGTCCCGGTAATCAAAATTTCCCGTCATTTATAATACTCCTAATTGTACCTCTTAATTCAAAAATCTTTTATTCTATTCTATTTATGTTCATGGTAGGAAATCCCTAAAAGTGGAAAATCCCGAAGGGTATTTAAAAGGTCACTAAATCAACATCCTTTCAGGAAGGTGTAAGAAGCTTAAGTTGTGACAGACATTCAAACTCTGGATTACAATGAAATTAGTTTTATTACTGAACTAATAAGATTGCTCGAAATTTTCCTTGAATAGGCTAGCCCTCTGAGTTTTGTATAATTCTGTTTTCGTCAGTAATTTGAAATACAAGTGAATTTTTCAGTATTGTCTTTAAAAACGGATCAACCACTGAATTTGGATTCTTCCTGTAATTTATACCTTGAGCAAAAATGGCATCTGCTGCAGCTCTTCCAGTCGTTCTCGAGGCGACTTCTCAAAGAGGCAAGACAGTGCTAATTGTGAATAATGACAAATTTCATTTTACAAGCATTCTGTTTTCTGGGGAAGAAAGGTGGACATGTAGTAATCGCAAATGTAAAGCTTTTTGGTATACTTTCGGCAAATCTTCGCTGACAATAAATTATAACTATAATAAATTATTGCATATTGATGCTTCTTTTGATCTTCGACTTCTTCAATGGCACTTTGTTGGCACTTTGTTAGCCATTATATCCCTCTGGTTTTTTGCTTACTTAAAAATAAATGCGAAAGGACATATGAGGAAATGTTCTCAACCCTTTTTAAATTAGGCCGCGATAAAGGACTTACTTTAAATCCCGAATAAATTATAGTGGATTTTGAACTCGATATCCACATAGCCATAAAAAAACGTTTCTCCCGCTGCCGGAATAATCGGATGTAGATTCCATCTTTCTCAGTCGTAGTATCGGAAAATACAAAGATTCGGTCTAACGGTAGACTATGAAAATAAAGATTCAAAAATTGGGCAATGTTTACGCGTTTTCTTTGGCCTAATATTTCTCGATCCTACAATAGTACGGCATTGCTTTGCAATTGATTCACTACCGATAATTCCACTTGATGATAGACTCATAAAATTCGCGGAATATTTAACAACAACATATTCAATTTATGACGCGTTGTTTCCACCAAAAATCTGGTCCGAAAAAACGGCTGAATGAACTAGGACAACGAATGCCAGTGAGCCTTTCCATTCTCACTTTAAAAGATACTTTTATCACCCACATCCGCCAATTTCATATTTCGTTGGTTCTCTTCTCGCAATGCAAAATCTAACAGATATAAAATGTAACAGCATCGATGACGCAAAAAAACTCAGAATTCGGATTCGAAGAAGAAGCATGAGTTTGTAAAAACTCGCATTGCTGATTATGATTCCGGCAAGATCCCTCGAATTGATTTTGTTAAGTCAGTATCCTCTCATTATTGTATTCATAGATCTCATCTTGAACACATACAGTTGAAGTGGAACTTATGTAAATTCACAATTACTATGTTTTGCAGAGGCATTTTTTACTGTAATGCTAAAATTGGCTCTTTTCAGGGCCATCTAATTTAATCGGCTCTTTTTAGGGCCAGCAGATATTTCTAACGTTGGAATAATTCTTATTGATCTTAAACATCAATGAAAAGAAAAAAAATAACACTAATCTTCTATGATCCAAATATATATGTCTCCTGCTCCCCAACCCTAACCTAAACAAACTTTTTTAAATGAAAAATAGTAACATATTTATGAGAGTAAAAAATTTATGAGAACTTCATATATAAGTCAATTTATAGTTGTTAGTTTCAGAGTAATTTAATTTTTAATTGATTATCAAATTCAATTTACCTAATTAATTTACTTGATGAATTAACCTATTAATTTTACCTAGGAATTTACTTCATGAATCATAAGTTTCGAATAATGAATTAGTTTCTTCTAAAAATGATGTATTGTTAGTAAAAAGCTATAAATATTTAAAGTTTAAAAATTGACAGCGTTCATTATCAATTTTTTATTTTTAACGATTTGAAATCTCATTTTTTTAGAAACGAGTAACGACGCAAAATATGAACAGCAGCTCATGGTTCAAAATTGTTCCCTTTCCTAAAAGTTATAGAATTATATTCTAAGCAATTTTTAAAAAAAATGGAAGAAATAGACAACAATGGACTAAAATAGTATGTACTTTAACGAACTTCAACATTTTCTTTTCTTTAACATTTGTTTTAAGTTTAATAACAATTTAAAGGACAGTTAGCAGACATAATTGTTTCAAAAATGTATTATTGTTTATAACTATCTTCTCTTAGATAATGGCTAGAGAGTGGCTTTTTCCCCTGAAATTTTTATCTTTGCTCTGGCTTTTTATTGACGAAAAAATCATAAACAATCTTTATTTTTGTGAATATTTTTTTCTGAAATATAACAGGTTTTTAAAATATTCCTCTTTAATATATGGAATAAAATATATGAATGTGCATTTTTTTCTTAAAGTAGTTACTGAAAACTAAAAAGTCTAAGAAAAGCTGAAAATTTGAGAAAAAGCCGCAACTTTCTAACATTATTCAAAGAGAATATCACTTAAAATAATGAACTGTTTAAACAATCATGTTTGATCAATTAAATTAATTATTACATCACTAGCATTTGAAAGTGGACTAAAAGTGGAAAATATTAGAAAAAAACTGCAACTTTCTAGAAGTAATTTAAAAGAATATTATTATAAATAATAAATAATTGAAACAATATTATTTCATCAAAACTCAGTTGATTATTGCCTCGGTCTAACTGAAAATTTGAAAATCAGTTTGAAAAACCACAGAAAACTGTTTATTTCAAACCCTATGAAAGACTTGTAGGGGTGAGATTCAAAAGTTAATTTTTCATTCGTATTCTATGGCTGATTCTGAAGATCCATTTTCAGTATCAACTCGATACACATAATATTGACAATATTCTGAGTAGAATTTACAAAAATGTATTTTTTTTCTTATAAAAAATACGTGTTAACATTCCTGGTGCTGGTGAAATCTTTGAATATAATTTTTTTTCGCATCATTTTTTTGTGGATTTCAAAAAATTTGGGGAAGATATGCATGCAAATTTTAAAAAATCGTGGACCATCTTAGTCCACGTGGACTTTGGCATTGAACCGAATGGAGTTGATTCAGTTTAAAATAGTTCAAGTAAATCCAAAAAATTCAAGAGAGATAACAAACGAATACTGCGAGAATTAGTAATAATTCATGTAAGCAATAAAAAATAAATGTTCCACAGAAATATATACCTCATTAGTATAGGCCTCATGCAAAAATGTCCTGAAAAATCATAATTAACCTTCTTTAAAAGTGTAACTGTAAATAACTTTTTTGCAGCCATTGCAAGAAAAGGAGACAACAAATGACACTGCCAAAGAACAAATAGGGAAAATGAAACGTGTTAAGGTAAGTTTCTTTTTGTATGGAATATCTGCATTTGTATACAGCATCAATCTTTAAAAAAATGTTTTCTTGTAAATAGGAGCGAATTTACGATAATTCTGCGGATGTGTCATTTGGAAGTGTGGCAATAAACACATTTGAGAATAGCAGCATGAATATGTTAAAAAAAAAGTAAGTGATGTGGAAACTGGAAGCAGTCAAAGTACCTGTATTCCGGATACCACAGCAGGGAAGGATCCTTATAAATTCAAGGAAACCGACAGTGAAGTTGGACAAACTCAGAACATAAGCATTGATGAGTCTTCAAGATCACCAAGTAAAAATGGGAGTGTAAATATAGTTTGATTGGTAACAAGTAATTATATTATCATGTGTTTGTATAGGCCACCGTTTATTCCATTGAAGTGATGAACTTAGTCAAGCGAGTTCTGAGAGCATCGAGGAAAACAAAGATTGTACCTTCGAAATTGACGATTGTTTTGAGAGAAGCTACTCCTCCTCCCCGGCTTCCTACAATGATGTTGATGGTGGTCGCGATGATGATAATAATATTGATTGTAATTATGGTAATACTGATGATGGTGATGATGATACTTCTACCGAAAAACCATGTCATAACAGGAGGTTAAAGACATATTACAATTTCCCAAAAAAACTAAAGAAAGCTTTCGAATTGTTCAGAAAGCAAATTAATTTCGATCTATACATAAATGGAACGGTAAGACCGTACAGAAATACGAATGAACCCGTATCTTCAACTTACTTCCCCTTGTATTTACTGCAAGTGTAATTTAAAATTTTTTATTTGGTACGCCACACTGAAGCATGTCGCAGAATAATCTACAACCCAAAATCCAGCCCAGCGAACCAACGTGGTTAAGTGTCTGAATATCAAACGTTAATGGCTTGTTCAAAAGATCCAACCAATGTTATATCCAGACTGGATATTAAGGAAAAGGTTTGTTATATTTTTTTATAAGTGTTGTTGTGTCTTTCTGAAGATTATAATTTCTCGTACTTCTTGGACACTATGCCCGCAATAGGTATAAACGCAAATATATTATACTTTCAGGTTTTCGATATGATGAAGGCGGATGATATAGCATTCGAAGCGAAAAAAGATCTTATAATTGTACATTTTGGAGAATGTTACTTGAAGAAACACTCAAGGGAAAGAAAAGAATATGCGTGTAGCAACAAAATGCGTAAAATTTTCTCGGCTATTGATTGCCTACCGAGAAATATTTAATGATAATAACGGTACTATTCCCTTGAAAGCAGATTGAAATCCAGAAAATGTAGGTAATATTCTCGCTGCTACACGAAAAATTTCTGGGTCCGACCCTATACAAGAAACGTTTAATGCTTCCAGTCTTACAATGCACATGGGAATGCATTTAAAGGATATCTGTGATCTTCTTGTAACGTTCATATTAGAAGAAAGTTCCAAGTTCACGGTAAAGACCCCAGAAGAGACAAAAATGTGGCTACAAGAAGTGAAAAATTTGAAAAAACTGATAGAGTCTGCCTGGAATGCAGAAATTTTTTCGCTTGAGAACAACAATTTGCAAGAAAAAAGATACAATAAGCCACTGATTGTTCCACTAATTATGATACTACAACATATAAAACGTTCGTGCAATGCACATTAGCATTATTTATTCTATTCAATCGAAGACGGATAGGCGATGTACAATATTTGAAAATTGAGAACTATAAAAATGAGAAAACATCGAATTTCACAGACTTTTAAAATGCACAGTCAGCTGCCAAAAATGGTTCAACAAAGCAATGTAAACGAGTTGAGCATGGTGGAAAAGAAACAAGATCTGTGGTGATTTTATTGCCACATTTATTGCAGAAATCGATGAAAATCTTACTTGAACAAAGAAAAAAATATATCACCTCTGAAAATGAATACATCTTTGCTCTACCTAATAGTAAAGTCCAACGGGGGCAAGATGATTTCGTGACATGTATGTCCATTTGGTTTCCCCAATGCATTACTCAGTTGCATTATTGGGATCAATAGTATAAATTAATCAATTTCCATTATAATTTATGATAATACAAGAAGTATCAATTAATTGTAGCATTTATTGAGAGACCCATTTTATTTAACGTAGGTCGATCTCTTCGAACGATGTTTGAATTCAATTTCGTTCCCGCGCTTAAGGATGGCGTTGCCTGATTTCTGAAAAGTCACACGACATTACACCTTCCCCCCCCTCTTTTAAAAAGGTTTTCCTTTACCAACCTTTTATTATACTTATTATATTTACTTTGTTTTGCCAAAATTACCATTTGTTCAGAATCTAGAATCATAATCATGAAGAAATTGAGATGTAAATTTTGCACAGACAAGACGTTTCAGCAACTGCGACACAAAAACCGCTGAGAATCATTCAGAAAGGCCTTCAAAAATTTTGTGCAGCAGTGTCAATGAAAAACATGAAGACTTACAAGTAGATGATGTAAAGAGTATTAAATTATTTGCTTAAAGAGCTAGACATTAATTAATTCCGAAACTCCCTACAGGTTTGAAGGAAACGCAACGCATAATTAGCGATTTGGATATGAGAACTAAATTTGGTGAGGATTTTGTAACTTTAAATAATGAGACTGATAATTTCGTAATTTTTACAACTGAGAAAAATTTAGAATTATTGTCTCTTTCAAGATATTTGTATTTTGATAGTAGATTTGATTATTGTGTTAAATTCTTCACTTAACCTTTCACACTGCGTGGCTATTTCAATGGACATTATGTTTCACTCGTTTAATGTTTGTTAACAAATAAAAAAATGTCCACGTATCAAGAATGTTTTGCTGTTCTCTGCAAAATGTGCACTAACAGGGGCTTAGATTTGAAACCAACAATTTTTGTTGTAGATTTTGAAGTAGCGATACATAACGCGATACGATCCACATGGCTTTCATTTAACTATACTTGGCTGTCGTTTTCATTTAACTCAGTCCTGGATCAGAAAAATACAGGAGTTGGGCCTACTCAGGGAGTAGAAAGACTCGAAATCTGAAATAGGTAAGTGGTTATGCACTTACTTCGGCCTTGTGTTTTTGGATGAAAAAGAGGCGTTAGACTGTTTTGTTTTCGACCTAATGGCTACCAAACCCACCGATGCACGGGTAACTCAATTCGCAGATTATTTGACAGACACCTACCTCACAAATGATTCCACTTATCCACCAAGCATGTGTGCATAAGCAAGTGCAGAATTGAATAAAACAACAAATCCTTGTGAATCTTTCAACCGTTATTTTAATCAGTCTGTTAATCCAACGCATCCAAATGTTTTCCATTTCACTGAAGTTTTGAAAGAAATTCAACTTCAAACGCACATTCAATGTAACAGTTTTCATTTGCCCTATAGATTTCAGAACTCTGGATCGAAACGCAAGCATTTGTTTGCGTTAAAAAAAATGAGGAAGTACAGTCTAAAGAACTTTCGAGTCTGTCCTTTATTAAGATAGTATCGTATTATTATGGCAAAGTCCACAGTTAAAAGTCTCTATATGTATAGTATTGTATAGTATTGACACGTGGATTAGGCTTACTGGGGATACCACTTAAAAACGCACCTTATGATGCTTTACCTCCAGGGTGGTGCGGAAAAGAGCATACAAATCTATTTTACACACAATTTCAGATGTCCCTGAAATAGAAAGGGTGGGGAAGAGTAGGGCTGGATAATGCTTGAGAGGGAGCAGTGGAAGGCACAAAATTGCATTTTATGTATTTACACAAGCACTTATCTGTATCGTTAAGTGTTTGATTTATGGGTGTAACTGGAGAACACCTTCCTTTAGTGTTACGAATATCTTCAAACTTCTTAAAATTTAATTCCAAGAATACCTGCTGAATTTCATCTTGAAACGATTTGAACAGCATTTCATTTGACCAACATGTAACTATTATGTAGCATTAAATTAATTTACGTGTACAATATGCAAAATAGAATTATATTTTATCATCTTATTATTTTCAATTCTTATAGAATTTCAGCTATTTTAAAAGAGAGATCAAGAAATAATATAACCTAGAATTCCAAATAAGGTCGTTTATTTATGCAAACCCCATCCCTGATTTTATAACATAAACTTGATGTTACTTATAATAGAAGAACAGGATTTATTTACACAATATCAAAAATGAAAATGTGGAGGAAATTTTACATTATTTGGTGAAAAAAAATAACTATAGTTTGACGGAATACAGTCTGTAATGCTAAAGAGCAACTATAAACGGGTTGACAAAATGTTAATTTAAATCTCATCGAGGTTAGCATAACTACCTGCTCTTGCCGGAAGTGGTAACCATGAGTTTCGTGCTTCCTCCAACACATTTTTAAACCGGAAAAACTCCACTATCGATGGGTCATCGTCATACTCGCGTTAGGTTATATAATAACGTATTTATGTCTCCATCTTGCCCTTTTTAGGGCCAAGATCGGCCCTTTTCACATGCAAAGAAATGTTTGGTTGCGGCAACTAGAAATCTGGTTCTCCCAACCGAACTGTCGGGTTGCCTATGGACTGATCCAACTCACGGGTTACTGTGACTGAACCAACTTGTTGTACCAAGTTTGGCCACTATAAACGAGTTTAGTAAGGGCAATCAAACCATTTTTTTGCATACAGGGCCACCAAATATTCTTAACGAGAAACATATTTTCAAGTGTTTTAAACATGTGTACAATATTATACAATCGGTCCTTCTCAGAGCCAGGAAATATTTTTAACGAAGGAACATATTTTCAACTGTATTAAGCAATTTGAAACAACAAGTAAATTTTCTCTAAATAGCTAAATTTTTAACAAAATACTTGAATTTTCAACCAAAAAGGATGCCTTTTTAAGAAAATTGTGGAATTTTTAACCAAAAAGTTGCATTTCTATCCAAGGAAGATGCAATTTCTATTGAAATGTGTGAATTTTTAAATTAAATAAGACAAATTTTCAAAAGAATAGTTGAATTTTGATTGATTATTGATTTTTCAACAAAATAGCTAATTTCTTACCTTACTCGAATGTGCCTACAGTTGTATGGTCAGTACTGTTCCGCGATGTAAATTTTATAATAAACGAATTTTAAGAACATATGCTCATTGTGGATGCATTGTGGACTGTTAATTGAATTTATTTATAACAACTAACTTTACCAGATAACAATTTTTTGCTTTCAAACACCTCTGCTCATCCAGTCTAGCGATGCTGGACATAGGACAAAATTTTCCACGTAAATAAAACAAAACGAAAAACTCGACTATTTTGCGCTATTTTTAAAAGAGTAAATCCAAAATCGGTCAATTACACAAGTTATTTTGAACCTCGTTTTCTTATTTCATTCAAAATTATTTGAAGGATAATTTTGAGATGCGATTGTTTGAGAAATTAACCATATTCATGATGTTAGTTAATAAGTTTTCAAATCTGAACAAAATTTTAGCTTCCGGAATTTCCCAGGTTGAGTAAATTATTGTACCTATGAATTAAAGCTACTGCCGTGGATTTAAGAAAAATATAATAAACAATTTTGCATAAAATTTCATATGCACTTGAACATTCTTCAATTTTAAACTCTTCAAGTCAAATAACATATCCTTGGAATCGTTATAATTTGCAGATTTCGAATATTTTATTTGTGAAATACCAAGCGCTAAATTAAAAAAATGTTATACTAGGAATTTTAGTGTTCATTATGTACAAAGGACTCCCGCTGACTAGGATCGACGACAGCAGTTCGGTTGAGTGAGGGAAAGCCGTGTAGTGGAGGAACCGTTCGTAGGTAGCCAGCAGCTAGTGTTAAAGAGAGTGAAAGCTGGCCGTACACTGGACACTAGCGCACTCTACCGCTTCGGGGAAGAAGCTCGGGTATTTCAACGAGAAGTTTGCTTTCTACAATACACGAAGAGGCAACGGCATGATCCACGGGCAATGGCGTCTGGTCGTTGGTGTCCAAAGAGATCCTGACGGCTGCTTTGTGTACCTTTGGTGATATCTCGAGCATTCATTTCGTTTGTTGTGATTTTTAACATTACATTAAGACCAACTTTCTGGTAGAGAATTAATTAAGTGATCTTCGACGTGAGATCGTGGGCTTTTTTAAAAATAAGGACACTATATGCTCAGTTCGGCGTCACTTAGCGATCTCGAACGAAAAGCGTCGTGTTCCTTGCCCTTCATCGAATTGCACAATTATCAAAAGAAATGAATGCTCGAGGATCGGTCGCAATCGACAATTACCTGTTAGGAATGCCGATTTAAATAATTTGTACTGCTGATTCAAATGCATCCAATCGACTTTTGTTTATTTAGTTCTCTTTCCCGAAACTGTAGGAGCGCTGAAACTCGTCTACGGAAAAATACATTGCGCTCTTATGGCACCTTCCACTCTCTTCAATAC
>JAABKJ010008720.1:0-11380 GCA_011634705.1 Andricus grossulariae | reverse complement strand
ATACAATATAATATAACAATATAATATATAATATAATAATATTAATATTATAATATAATAAATAAATCAGAACGAATTCTAATAAGAGTCTGTGCTAGATGAAACCTAAAATTGTTAATAATTTTCCTAAAAATGTTTACCCCTGTCCATATCACTAGGATGAGCGTAGCATCCATCTAGCTTAACATAATCTACATCCCAGGATGCGAAAAGTGCAGCATCAGTCTCCAAAGAACCGAGTACTCCCGGGTATCCAGCGCAAGTGTAGTTTCCATAATCTTCATAGATTCCAAACTTAAGCCCCTTGGAATGTACCTGAAGACGTAAGAAATTATTTATTTAATTATTATCTCTATTGGACAACGTCTATTAATTACGTCAGAATGATTTTTGAAATTTTAGACCACCTCTCCCCTTCTTACGTAAGATTTTATATTTTTTAATAGATTTCAAGGGATTTTAAGGTATTTCGCAGGACTACAAAGTGTGTCAAATAATTACAAAATTTTTACGGAATCTAACGAGTTTTCCAAACATTTGTAGGGATTTCATGATATTTCATAGGATTTCAAAAGATTTCAGGGCATTACAAAAGTTTTAGGGTTATTTCAAACGATTCCAAAGGGTTACTATTAAGGGACTTCAAGGAGATTAATAGGATATCAAAAGATTTTTTAAAAGATATCGAAAGATTTCGACGGAATTTGTGAGATCTTCAGGAGTTTTAAGGAATTAAGAATTTTCAAAGATTTCAACAGATCTCGTATGATTTCGAAATATTTCACTGAATTCAAAGATTTTAACCGATTTCTAGAGATTTTAAGGAATTTCGATTAATTCTAGTTATTTTCCAACGATTTTAAGAGATTTTAAGAGATTCAGAAAGATTCCCAAGGGTTTTGAAGATTTCAATTAATTTTCATTCGATTTCAAGGGATATCGTAATATTCGGTATTTTTGCAGCTTTTACAGGATTTCAAGTGATTTCCAGTAAGCTCGACCTTTTTAAAGGGGTCTTACGAGATAATGTACAATATGTATGAAATTCGAAGGATTTCAAGGAATGTTCTCATGATTAAAAAAATGCTAAGGAATTTACAACATTTTCAAAATAATTAATGGGATTTCAAAGGATTGCAAAGATCTCCAGGCATATCACGAGATTTTATGAAAGGTTTAAAGGATGGTTAATTGATCGACTTTATATTTATTAATATAACTAATAAAGTAAGATGAAATATTGCATAATAACAAATGAATAAAATAATGATATAATGTGTATAATAGTGGATAAAGTAAATTCAATAGCCGCAACAGGTTTCAATTAGCAAGTTAAAAAAAATATTGAAAAGAGGAAACTTACGTAAGGGATTCGTAAGAATTTCAGGACTCCTCCCTTATGTAAGTTTCCTCTTCTTAATTATTTCTTAAATATATGATGATTAATGCCTGTTTTGACTGTTGAAATTACTATTTATACTACTACACGCGTTATATCATTATATGTTTTTTTTTCTCAATATACGCCTATTAAATATAGAGTCAAAGAGTTAAAACATTCTTGAAATGTGGCGTAGACTTTTCAGTAAATTTCATAGAATCCCTGGAAATCTTTGCAATCTTTTGAAATTCTGTGAATTCGCTTGAAAATTTTGTAAACCTCTTAAAGTTTTTAAAATCATCTAAATCTCTTGAAATCCCCCAGAATATATTAAAATCCATTAAAATATTTAAAAATATATTAAAATTCCTCGAAATCTCTTAAAATCCTTTCTACAATACTTGAAAATCCTGTCAAATCTTTTGAAATCTTACGGAAAACTTCTAAAATCCGTTGATATACTTTGAAATCTTTTAAAGTCCCCTGAAATCTTTTGAAATATTATTAATTCTTATAAAATCTCTTTAAATCCTACGAAATTTTGAAATATTACTAGATCTCTTGAAATCCCCTAAAATCGCTTCAAATCAGTGGAAATTGTTCTTAATTCCTTTAAATTCCATACAATCTACCGAAATCTTTTGAAGTATCTTAAAATCCCTTGAAAACTGTTAAAATACTTCCAAATCACTGGAAATCTTACAAATCTTTTGAAATCTCGTGAAATCTTACGAAATATCTTAAAATCCCTTAAAATCTTCGAAATCCCATTAAAATCCCCTGATATCCTTTAAAATTCGTAAAGATAATTCGGTATCGTATGAAATCCTTTAAAAGCATTAAATCCCTTTAATTTTTGAAATATTATAAAATATCTCAAAATCCTTTGATAACCTTCAAAATTCGTGAAAATACTTTGGTATCGTATGAAATACTTTAAAATACTTTGAAATCCCGTGACTTATATTGAAATTTGTTGAAATCTCTTAAAATCCCACTCAATCTCTTAAAATCCCTTGAAATCCGTGGAAATTGTTCTTAATTCTTTAAAATTTCTTAAAACCCGTCAAATTCTTCAGTATCTCTCGAAATCCTTTGAAGTACCTTAAAATCCCTTGAAATCTGTTAAAAGACTTTCAAATCACTGGAAATATTTTTTACGGTGTAAATAATTGATATATTTTTAATACATCGAGTAAAATATATTAAAAAATTTGTAAGAAGGGTTCAAGTTGGAGGTCATAAAAATCTTACAAATCCTGACAATATGAAGGGAGGTGGCCTAAAATTTCAAAAATCATCATAATGTAATTAGAGGACATTCCCTTATTGCAACAATAAAATATTTTTCTAACGACCATAAATTATTGCTATAATAAAAAATCAATGAGGAGTGAAAAGTAATGAATTTAAGAATAAAATAAGGAAGAAGCTTGTTGAGATACATGAGAATATAAGACGGATATTATAATTTAATTAGGCAATATAGAGATAGGAATATGATATGATTATAGCATAATAGAAAAGTCGTAGAAATTTCTTTCACAATTTCTGTGAGGCAATAAATTTTGGTATATCTTACGTAATTTGCAAGGCTCTTCATGCCATAGGGAAATCGTTGCCTATCTGCCACTAGTTGACCATTGGAATCTCTCTCCTTTTCTAGCCAGCAATCATCTACATTTATATATTCGTATCCTACTTCTGCATATCCCTCTGCTACGACAATATCAGCCATTGTTCTGAAGAGCCGATCACTATATGAAAAAAAAGTATGAGTTCGTTACGTCATATTGATACAAAAGATGTATTCAGTATTTCAAATCTTTTGTTAGAATCTTCTTTTTTCTTATTGGACAATAAGGATTTAATTTGAGACAGAAAAATGATGCTGAGGATAGGAATTTGATTGTAGGATAAAAAAGATTAATCTTCACAATCTCTGGGTTGATGTGCAATAGAAGAAAAAAAATGAAATTGGGAACTAAGTTTATGGTATCAGAATGGCTATTCAATTAAAAAATCCCTGATTCAGTCATCACAGTACCTATTGGATAGGGTGGGCCGAAAAAACTAAAAATGATTAGTTTAATTTGTAATAGCTCTGAAAAGTTTCTTTGTGCCATTACGAACAAATTAAGATCCAAATAAAAATCTTTCTCACCATTGGGCATGTTGATTGCAAATTTTCAAATTTTTAAATTTTGGTGTATGGAATAAACGTGTTAATTTTTGTTGCGTAAAGTTTATGGAATTAGATACGCATAAAAAGTAAGAAACAATTTTTTGCGTCGAAATATAATATTTCAAAGAACAGGGATCACAGCGCAAAAGGAGCTCAAAAAAGGGGAAATAGGGTGATTATCTCACGAAAAAGGGAAAAATAGGGGAAAGATTAAACATTCAGGTTTATATGTCGAAAAGAACAAAGAATCTTTTAATAAGAAATGTTATATTTTTAAATAATTTTTAATGATTTTTCAATGATTTCTGCCATTGAAGAATTTATTTTTGATATGTTTACCATAATTTTCATCAACATTTCTTCCCGGGATTCGTAATTTCTTCCTTACTATAATTAATACTTTCAATGAAAATTTAAAACTACACTCTTCAGTAGAGCGAAGTAAAAATGATAAAATTAATTGAATAGTTTGAGCTAAGGGATACAAATTTGTGGTCCGACATCCAAAACAAGTGAATCTTCTGTTCTCTTTTTTAAATTTTAAATTTAATATTTTTTAAATTAAAAAAATATTTGCCTCATTTAAAATTTTTTGAAAATGTACAAAAGTATGTTTTTTGGATTGATTCGAACCTGAAATTTCTTCTGCTTGAACCAAAGAAACATGTTATTATTTTTTATTTATGGGAAACATTTTTTTTCGTGGTGTATATAACGTTCCAAAATTTCAAAAAATATGAATTCCCCAAAATCCTAAGTCACGACAAAAGTTTTTTTCCGAAAAAGCAAAATTATAAAATGTTTCTTTGGTTCAAGCTGAATACATTGCAGTTTCGACATATTCAACTTTTTTTTAAATATGCGCATATGACTAAATCCAAAAATCATGTTTTTGCACATTTTCAAGAAAACTGTTACTTCCAAAAAAATTTATTTTTAAATTTCGTAATTTTTTATTATTGTTCACTAGTAAAAGCTGTGAATATAACAAATTCGTCATAATTTTTTAACCAACAGGAAGTATTTTGCCTTACTCTTCAGTGCTCTTAAGCTCAAATAAAAAATTGCTTAAGTTAAAACATTTAACATTGGAGTGGATGAATTTGGAATATTTAATTTTTTAATTAGGTATGTATGTAAAGCGTTCACCTTCTAACACTTATTTAAAAAGTACTATATATTTTGTAATGTTATTGGTACCTTATTTATTCATAAATAATTTATGTAAGTGCTATAATTGCTTTATTATTATTCAATAATGGGTACACTTACTCATTTCAGAGAATTTTCCGCGTCATTCAAATGTTGTGATTTCAAATATCGTGTATTTAAAGAGAAAAGGGGGAAGTTTTTTGAGAATAAGGGAAAAAGGAGAATTTCAAGAAAAAAGGAGAAACTAAGAAAAAAGGGGAAGACTGTGCACCCTGCCATATGCAAAGGCTTTTTTAGTATGCAGTGAGAGTTGAGGGGATGAAAACAATGTTTTATTGGTGAAACGTTCACTATGAGTGGTTCGGTAAAGTTTACAATAGTGTTATCTTTATTAAGTATACTGTTATTTTACATTATTGTACATTAAACAATCAAAATGTTAACAATTGTTATAAAAATTGTATTTGTTTAAATAATTATTTTTTCGCAGTGATTCTAATGTGCTTGAAACTATTTTCAGACTGATAGATTTGTTTATATTGAGTTTCGAATTGTTTATAACATTTTGATTCTTTAAAAATCATTTTGTTTGCATAATTCAAAAAACTCTTAGACATATGGCATTCAAACAAAACTGGGGGGTAAGACCAAAGAAATTCGAAAAAAAATTTCACCAAGTATAAATAAGAACCAACCTAATGTTTATGTGGCAAAAATAGAAAAGATTAATGAAAAAATAATTTGATTGATATTTTACGCAATGACAATCGGTTTTATGTGCTTACACTCAAATAACTAAAATGGGTGGAATTACGGTGAATTGCCCCTGGATGTAGATCAGGTTGACAGCTGCTCCGAAAAATGTCATTTCTTTTATGTGCCAGAAGGTAAAGAAAATGTAAAACCCATCCCAAGTGAAAATTTTGTTGTAAAAACCGAACACGACGTGTGCCAGATACATTTTTTTTAACACGATATTTTGTGGGAGTGAAAAAAGTTTGCAGAGGATGGAGTCAATGCTCTGGGAGTGGTAAGTCTAAATATATGATATTTACATTTATAATAATTGATTGTTGTTTAATTTTATGGTAATCATATTATTGTTATTTATGTAACAATTAGCAATTAAAGTTTGCATATTTTTGTTTGAAGTATGACCTATTTTTAAGGCAAATAAGTATCAAATTTAAGAATATTCTGTTTTAAATTCCATACATAAGTGTATTGACATAAATTAAGATTAAATTCTGTTTAGTGGTGTTGGGAATTTCAAACACATTTATATAAATCAAGCTTAAGGTATATATGTATGAAACTTCAATCATATTTGCTTTAAATTGTAAACAGTCCTTCGTGAATTTTATGTGCTTTTACCTAAAATATATTTAAGACATAAAGGGTTTGAAACTTTAAATCACGTATGTATTAATTTTATTTCAAAGACAGAAGTTTTGAAAGTTCAAACACTTTTATGAATAGAATTGATTGAAATTTCAAAACATTCTTAACAGTGCATCAAAAACTACGGAACTGTTTGCGGAGTACATTATTTTCACGTAGGATACGTATAGTCCTAAAATTTGTTGCATATTATCATTCTGATGACAGACAACTCTGTGGAGAAGAAATTCCCCATCGACGACATGTATAACATTTTGAGTATAGGGTATTTCCTCCACACGCTGAAAATTCTCGTAAAATACTTACTTTTGCGTCTTGCGCATGTCCCGTTCATCGAACAGAGACCTGCCTTTAACGAACAATAAACTTTTTGGTTTTATACACATTCCTTCAAACATGATTAAAGAAACATAAAAACGATTAAATACAGTTCACATTCGATGGGAAAATGACTTGATCAATTGTACAATTAGTGAAAATAATAAAAATATCCATACATTTGAAGCAGTCGATGTAATATTTTTGAACTTTAGATATAGGATTGATAATCAGCGCAAAAAAGGAGCCCAAATGAAAAAAAAACGCCTCGATATCTTGTTTTGTTCATACATTTTTCTATACAATTTCGAAAAAAATTGTTGTATTCAGAGGGGGGGGTATAATTTTTTGTTCTTCAAAAATTACTGCTACTGCCATTTTAAACCTACAAAGCTGAAATTTACTTCAAGTACAGAATGAGAGCTGTACTATTTGTTATTAAAATTTCAAGGCAATGCATTATTATTTTGTTGTTGATTATGGTGACTGATTATGAGAGGAGTGACGCGGTCTGTGGCGACGAAGTGGGGGAAGCTGCTGTCGTGTACGTATAGTTATTAGACAATATTTGAAGCATTTTTTCCCCCTAAAGTAATTTTTCAGACGTAAATCTTTAAAAGAATAAGGTATATATTATAGTCAACCCACTGATTTATATTAGGTAAAAAATTAAGCTTTATAAAATGAAAATTGACGTAGTTATTTTATTTGATATAAGAAAACTCAACATCTTTTGTGAGCCATTTTTATGCAATTTAATGATTAAAAATCGTTTTGCCGCTAAGTGTACTTGATATCACAACTCCTGTAGAGAACAATAACCCACATTTTGTTGAGATCCTATCAGCCAAATCTGTAGAAATTCCGTTGAAAAATCTCCCTTTTTTAATAACAAATGAGTTTTTATGAAAACTAATAATTATTTCGGGCTGAAGTTTTTCATTTTTTTTAAGGGTGGTAAGGAACTAAACCTTTTTTCTGACAGACCTATAGGTTAGTTACAATGAACAAACAACCTTTTTTTTCTATCTTTGACGATTGTTTACACACACAGTGCTTCCGAAGCCTTGGTCGCAAACATATAGTCTTTTGTTCTACATGCTAGCACTACAAGAATTCGAAGTCAAATTTCAGGTAGCATTTTTTACCCTAAATGAGCCTTTTTTTATAGGGCGCCTGGACTATTTGTCCTCCAGACACTCATTTTGACCGTTCTCTGACTGGCCTATAGGTAGTGTCTATACGTCCGGACACTAGCCACGCTCCCTTCCAAATTCCAGACCCCCCCCCCTCCCACTTTACAGTTCTGTACGTTTAGACTCCGCGGCGTTATGAACATACATAAACGTACGGACTGTCTGAATGCCTAGAACTTCAGGTTTTGTGACGCACAAGGATATATCGTTGTTGCTATCGTTTGTGAAGTTTTTAAGAAAAATCGCCCTTTACCCTATTGAAAAACCCTGTACGGGATCCCGTAACTGTTCCTGTGCGTGTTCCTTTGCTAGAACCATGACCAGATCTCGTACAAGAAACGTTACAGTTTCAGCATAAGAAATCGAGACACGAACCTGTACAGAAACATGCAGGGGACAACTGAACCCTTACGGGAACGTGTACACGTTCTAAGTGTACCACGAATGAACATGTGGAGGATCCTGTAAAGAATCTAGCACGTTTTCCTCCGTATCGGAAAAATTTTAATGTAATAGATTGAAGATTCAACTCACTAGCGAGAGAGCTAGGCCGTAGCGCACCCTGGTGGATTAATTTTACTAGGGTTCCTGTACAGGATTCGGTACGAAATCCTCTACATAATCCTGTACAGGAACCCTAGTGAAACTAATCCACCAGGGTGCTCTAGAGCTTAGCTCTCTCCACAATTTCATAACGTTAAGAATTGAATATTTTAAGATTCGAAATTTGGAAATTGTATCATTTAAAATCCAAAGGAATTAAAGCTATTTAATTTTTAACTAAAGCCGTTCAAAAGTAAATAAATGAAAATTAACAACTTTTAAATTTGAATAATTTTAAATTCAAAGCGATAATTATTTGACAATTTGAAATTGAAAACTAAATTGAATCTTTCAAAATCAAAGGTTCTGAAATTTTAAATTGTTATTATATAATAAAAATATGATTTAATTTTAAAGCTGATTAGATGAAGTCTAAAATGAAAAAATGAATTGAATTATTTTTTTTTAAATTTCAAAATAAATATTAATTTTAAATGGTAATCATTAAAAATGAAAAAAACTGTACTCCAGGAACGTTAAATCCTGAACGAACGCAAACTTCATTCAAAACTGAAAAAAATTTTAGTGACCAACATTTGTGATACTAAAACTTTTTTACACTTAAGCCCTTTAAAATTTTCATTATTTAAAGTAATTTTAAATCACTTAAAAATTATTAATTTTTAAACTGTTAATTATACTTTCCAAAATTCCACCAATTCAATTCTAATTGCAAAATTAAAACTTATGAAAGGGAAAAATTAAAAATTTAGCGTTCAACATGAAAATTCAGAACTCTAAAATTCTAGCCATTTAAAATTATCGAAATTATTCAATTACTGAGGTATAAATTTCAGTAAGTTTTATTTTTAACACTTCTTTCAGAATTATTCATTCTCGAAATTTATCAATCGTTTTCTTTTTAAATTTTAAATGATTCATTTGTTTAAATCTTCATATAAACATCAGACATTTTTAAGCTTTTCAATTTTAAATTACTTTATATTTACATCTAAAAGTATTATATTAGAAACTGACTATCAAGGCTTTTATATGAAATTTTTAAATATTTATTTCTAAATTGACGTGACATTTGGAATATTTGAATTTGAATCTACAATATTGTAAAATTAAAAAATCAAAGTAACAGGAACTATTAGCAACATTGTCAATCATGAGAATTTTCATATTCTATCTACTCTCCTATACATTCTTTTCCCTTTCCTATAAGTAGTGATCATTATCCAATAATAGTTGAATTGGAGATTCCATGTCCTTATTACTATTTTTTCTCCCATTAGTATAATTTAAAGAAAGTGAAATGGAGTCAATTTAGAAAGGAATTAGACTCTATGCACAAAAACAACACCATTCAATTTTCGGGTACGGAAAGTATTTTGAATGCTTATCATAATATCTGTAAAGAAATAGATGATGCTCTCCAAGACGCGAGCCTAATATCGAAAAAGCCGTCCAGAAATAAGAATTATCCATCTTCTCCTCCATGGTGGAATAAATAATGTAATAGGATCACACGTTTAGGGTTAGCCAAACTTGAAAAATATTTGCACACTTGCAATTATGATAATTTCATAGAACACAAAAGGTATGATGCCTATGCAACAAAAGCTTTCAAATATGCGAAAGTTAATGGATATCAATCTTTCTGTGATTCCTTATCTTTTGACACTCGTGTAACTAATGCATGGTCTAAAATCAAGGGTTTCAAACACAGGAAACTGTATCCGCCTTCTCCTACTACGAGTCCTGTTAATTCAGAGGTCATGGCTCAAATGGAAACTTATATGCAAGAACTCATTGATAACGCTACGGAAATTAATATTAATCTACCGCATCCTTCAAATTTTATTCACAATTTTAACAATATTGAAGTAACTGCAGCGTTTATCTCTGAAATAGGAAATAAATTAGACAGATCAATTTTTGACAAAAGAATTCAAAGAATTAAAAAAAATGAGAGCATTTTAAAAGAATTTGGAGAATACAAAAGAATTAAAAAGGTTTCAGAGAATTTAAGAGTTCATAGAATTCAAAAGAATTCAGACAATTGAGAAGAATTCGGAAGAAATCAGAGAATAGCGGAAGAATTCATAGAATTAAGAAGAATTTAAAGAATTAGAAAGAATTTAGAAAATTCGCAAGAATTCACAGAGTGCAAATGAATTAACAAACTTCAAAATAATTCCCAGAATTACAAAAAAATTAGAGCATTTCAAAAGAATTTGGAGAATACCAAAGAATTCAAAAGGTTTCAGAGAATTTAAAAGAGTTCAGACAATTTAAAAGAATTTAGACAATTGCGAAGAATTCAGAGAATTCAAAGAATTAAGATGAATTTAGAGAATTCAGAAGAATTCACAGAGTGGAAAAGAATACACAAACTTCAAAAGCATTCACAGAACTGAAAAAAATTATAGAATTTCAAAATATTTAGAGAATACAAAAGAATTCGTAGAATTCAAAATATTTCAGAGAATTTGAAATTCAGAGAATACAAAAGATTTGGAGAAATTCAAAATAATTTAAGGTGTACTGCAAAGGTTTCAAGAGAAGTGCAAAAAACTTCAAAAGAATTCAAAGCAGCACAAGTGAATTCTAAGAATTCGTTTGAATTCTACAGAATCATAAATACTGTTTTATAAGGATATCAAGAGAATTAAGACAAAAAACTTTAAAATTTCTGTAGAATTCGTGTGAATTCCATAGAATCAAAAATATTCAAAGAAATTTAAATAATTCAACGTGTATTCTAATGATTTCAAGATAATTAAAAAACATTTAAAAAATTTATTGATATCGTGAATTCAACAAATTCAAAACAGTTTACAAAGTTCAGACATTTTTTTAATAATTCAGAGAATACAAAGACTTTAGAAGAATTCAGAGAATAGCGGGAGAATGCATAGAAGTAAGAAGAATTTAGAAAATTTGAGAGAATTCACAGAGTGCAAAAGAATTCACAAACTTCAAAAGCATTCACAGAATCAAACGAAAATTATGGAATTTTCAAAGAATTTAGAGAATACAAAAGAATTCAAAAGACTTCAGGGAATTTGAAAGAGTTCAGAGAATTCAATGAATTAATACATTTCAGAAGAATTCAGAAAATTCAGAGAATTGAGTAGATTTCAGAGAATACAAAAGACTTGGAGAAATTCAAAATAATTTATGGTGTACTGTAAA
>JAABKJ010008719.1:0-11380 GCA_011634705.1 Andricus grossulariae | reverse complement strand
TGAAACTGTGTGCCAAAGCACAATCCAATCCGATTAGTCTTTCGAAAGTTATCCGATATACAGACGACGACGACGACGACGACGGACGACAGAAGGACAGACACCGACGTAAAAACTATTTTTTCTGACTAAGGGGGCCTCAAAACGTCGACATTTTGTGGAATCCACGAAAGTAATTTTTCACATAAAACCAATACCTTCTCATTATGATGAGAATGTAAAAAAAAGTATAATTTCAAGGCTAGTTGTCGGTATTGAAACAGTCCTCCAAAAATATAGTCTCAGGTGGCTTGATTCTAATTCCACTTTATTTTGATGCCACTAAACGACGTTTTAGTACTACTTTTTTTGGATCAAAACAGAACTGAATTGAGAATCAAATTTCAATGACGTAGCGTAGCACATAGGACGTCCCTTAACTGTCACTGTATCTTTGTTCGTGTTGTTTTGACGGTTATATGGCTTTGTTCATGTAGAGTCGTTGCAACTCTTAAAAATGTGACAATAAAACGGTTTCTTTGTGCAAGAATTGTAAAAATGGCTCGGTGGAGTTTTCGACTGGTATTTTCATGTTTGCTTATCATATTATTTATGCCAAAGTGTATCGTTCCGGGGTGCAAAGCAGGTTACAAAAGAGAACTCATAGAACCTGAATATGAAAAAGTTAATATTTTCGTCGTTCTGGAAGACCCAGCTATTAAAGAATAATGGCAACAAATTTTAATTTGGAAAAATGTTAGGAATAAAGCTGGCTAGTTCATTTACAGTAAACATTTTTTATCTCCACGAAAAAATCATTTTAAAAAATCCTAAAAGAATGGTAAATAATTATATATTTACTATGAAATCGAAATAGCAATTTACAAATAAAACAAAAGTAAATTCTTCTTGATTCAATAAATTGTATTTATTAGGTATTTTCTCTTACTACTCGTTTAAAAAAAGTAACATTAATTTAAGATTTTGGTCTAATGGATTGTTAAAGAAAAAAATTTGAGGTTAGTATCATACATTTTGTAGCCTTCCAATTTAATCCAGAAATTAACATCACTTTTTTTTTCTACTCAAATAGAAAATTGACTAGATTAACTTGATACTTGCACTTGCTGAGGGGAAAACAAACTGAATTTTTTTAATTGAGTAGTAAGTGAAAATACCTAATAATACAGTTTATTAAATAAAAAAGAATTTACTTTTATTTTATTTGTAAATTGTGATTTCGATTTTACAATAAATATATAATTATTTCCCTTTATCAAAATAGTGCCATCGGGACCTTTTAGGATTTTCTCGTGGAGAATGTTTTCCTTTAAAAAATGTTTACTGCAAATAAACTGCGACAGTTTGCTAAAATTTTTTTTACTGATTCCAAACAAAAAGCTAATATACAGAAAAAGAAATTAACGAGATTAGCTGAAACAATCCTGGAAAGTTGTTTTGATTTCCTTAAGCTATTACAATTTCTAAATCAAAATACCTCATTTTTTTGTAAAAAAAAAATGATTCCAAAAGTCAAGTCGAATATTTGAAATTCGATTTATTGGAATATTGAAACAAGTCAAATTTCGAAGATTGGACTTGAATTTTGGATCTATTTTTTACAAAAAAAAGTTTTTTTTTATTTTAAAAATTGTAATAATTTAAGGAAATCAAGGTGGTTTGATGTGCATTTGATTTTTTTCTACTTAGAAAAATCCAATTTCCAAGCATTCTTGAATTTGTATTAAAAATTCAAACAAACGACTGCACAGCTCGAATAAAAATGTTAAAATATTTTAGGTTGGTTAGAAAGTCTATTTGATTTTAAACATATAAAATTTAAGATTTCGCTATTTCTAATAGAAAATAATATTTTATGATGTATCATATTACTTGTTTGTAATATATAGATATAAGAATTATATTTATTATATGGGTTATTTTCCACACAGAGGGCTTTTTCGGAAAAAGTTACAAATTTATTTGAAAGGCATGTGGGGCCTTTTGAACTCACATCCATTTTCTATTCCTCTTATAACTATTATTTATTATTATTACTATTATTATTATTATTCCTAAATAAAGTAAAAGATTGTCATTAAATTTTCACAAATGAGAAATAGTATAATAGAAAATATATACTAGATGTAAAAATAAGAAATTTTTAATTTATTGAATAAAAAAGATTTTAACTAATTTTTTTAAAAATTAAAGTGAAACGATTTTTGATTATATTTTAAAGAATAAAAATTAACTAGAAATGAAATTTCTTTGCTTTGTAAATATATTAATATAATTATTCGAAATTATGTATCAACCTTATAAAAACCCTTGGAATCTTTTAAAATATCCTATAGCCTTACAGGCCCCGTAAAATTCTTCTGTATCTTCCAAAATTCCTTAAAACAGCATGCGAAGTTTTTGAATTCCTTAAAATTATTAAAACCGTCGGAAATCCTTGAAATCGTTTATATCTCTTGAAAATGTACTGGAATCTCTCAAAATACCCTAAAATAATTCAAAGTCTTTGAAATTCCTATCAACTACTGAAATGAATAAAGCAAGTTCTATGAATCTTTTGAAATTTCCTAAAATATTTCAAATCCTTTGATATTTTTTGAAATCCCTTCAGACTTTTTAAAGCTCTTGAAAGTGTCTGCGAATCTTTTACAATACCCTCAAATATATCCAATCCTTCGAAATCCCATTAAGGGTAAATGGTAGTCTATGACGTAATCAAAATTTGACCTTGTAATGTTAATTTTGGCCGCCTTCTTATTTTTAAACTAAATAAGTTAGCGTGTCGAAATTTTGGGAGACGGAAGAAAATATATGAGCTGACATCGGTTGGGTCCCTTGGAGTATTTATTTTGTAAGGAAAAGCGACTCAGGTCGACCAGCTGTGAATACTCAGTCGGTAACAAGACTTCATTGAAAAATTATTCACTGAAAGAATTTTTATGTTTCAACGAAACCCACCAATAGAAGGCAGGCATGTTCATAGAATTTGAAATTATTGGTAGGTTTCGTTGAAACATACAAATTCTTTTAGTAAATAATTTTTCAATGAAGCCTTGCTACCGACTGAGTATTCACAGCTGGCCGACCTGAGTCGAACTTTCCACCAAGTTGCCACTTTTTCGCAAAAGGAAGGTAGGCGGCGCTACGGGCTTTTTCCAACTGGAAAGTTTTCCGTCGGTTCGTCTGCTACAAGGGAGTTACGACAAAGTTATAAGTACAGCTTTTCCTTACAAAATAAATACTCCAAGGGGCCCAACCGATGTCAGCTCATATATTTTCTTCCGTCTCCCAAAATTTCGACACGTTAATTTATTTAGTTTAAAAATAAGAAGGCGGGCAAAATTAACATTACAAGGTCAAATTTTGATTACGCCATAGACTACCATTTACCCTTAAAAAAAGATTTTCATTTCTAATCAAAAACAGTTGTAATCAGCCAAAAAGTAGAATTTTTAACAAGATAATTGAATTGTCAATCAAAACATTAATTTTCAACAAATTGGTTGGAATTTTACCCAAAAAAGATTAGATTTCCACTAAAAGCGGTCAATTTTTAAAGCAAAAAGGCGAATTTTTAACAAAAGAGAGTTGAATTTTGAATCAAAAAAGATTTTTCAGTCATGGAAGAAAAAATAATTTAACCAAATTGTTGAATTCTGATATAAAAAAGAGAAATTTTCTGCAAAACAGCTGAATTTCAACAAAAAATTTAATTATGAAGCAAATAGTTGACTTTTCTACCAAAATAGTTTAGTTTTCAACCCAAAAAGACTAATTTTTAACAGAACACTGGGATTTTCAACCAAAAAGTACGACTTTTTAACAATTTAACGATTTAATAACAAATGATTAGAATTTTCAACCACAAGGTTCAACTATTTGGTTGAAAAATTATTTTTTTGTTGTCAAATTTTCAATATTTTTATTGGAAATTCATTTCTTTACTGAAAATGAAAGGTAAATTGGTGATTTTATTTTATTCTTCATAACTAAATAATTGACTTCAAAATCAAAGAAAGGAATACCTACAATATTATATAATTATTATACATTATCAATAATTGGTTTGCATATTTAATCATTTCAAATAAGCGCGGGCTGCTGGTGCGACGCATGCGCAATGCTATTGGGAGGATAGATGGCGGTGGTGAAAAAAGTGAGGTTAAGTTTCTTTCACGTTCGGGCCTCATCGTTGCGCTTCCCGCAACGAGGATTTTTCTTTTATATTCCGTAAAGTTCCAAGGAATCCCTTGGACATTCGTCAAGAAAAATGGTGCAAAAGAAAGTAAGTGTTATTTACTTTATTCTAAAATATATATTTCCTATTTAATACCATATGTAACAGAAATTTGTGAGGATGAAAATTGGCATGTCTCTCACCGTATTTGTCACTAAAGCCCCTCCAAATTTTTGTTATTCTTTAACTGTATCAATAATCTAGCAATAGTAAGGAAAGGATTTGTTTAATTATTATTTAACATTTAATAGCAATTATTTATAATAATAATTCCACACCTAGTCAGTTTAAACTTTTCCAAAGGTTAACCTCAAATTCTGTTTTCTAGCGTATTTGACACATTTTTTTTTGAAAAAGTGACGGCTGATTTTTAATTTATGAAATTATTTAAATTTACCATTGTTAGCGGTTATTGTCGCGTATTTAGTACATATTGGTTTATTTTTAGAACAATTACAATTTACATGTTTCGGATATCATTTTCTAAAAGGAGATTGACGATTTTTTTGTATGAAATCTGGTATTTTTTATAAACTAAAACAATTTTTTATTACTGTATAAATAAGAAATAAAATTATTATAATTACTGTTCGGATATAAACACTTTTGTTCGAAAAAAAATGGTTTTTAGATATAAAAAAAATTAACATTACTATTTGGTATCACTGGTGCCCTAAGACCAACAATATTTCGTAATAAAAAAATTTTTGCTCAGAGAAAGTCTAAGATTGGCATTTGTTTATCAAGTTTTTTATTAATAATAAAAGTTTTTAATGATCTATTAATCTACTTCTCAGAGTATCACAATAAATATGTTTTCAAAGAGTTATATTAAATAAAGCGTTTAAAATAACTTTAAAATGCCAAAGTTGAATATTTGTTTATTAATTTCTTTACAACAATCACAATTTTCATCCAATATGGGCCTTCGTTTATAGAATTTGTTATGGAATACAAAAATTGTTGCTTACAATGAATTTTAGTAGAAATTATATTTTAGAATAATTGCAACAAAGTTGAGTGAAAATAAGAATAAAAAATAATAGAAAAAAATCGCCAGTGGACATTTATTTAGATAATTGTTTATAACCATTGTTAATGTCGAGCATTGTTGTAATACTATATACCATTCTAATACAAAATTACAATAATATTAGTACAGAACAATTTTTTTATAAATAAAAAAACTGATACGCTGGAGTATTTCTTGAAATAGTTTATAATAATTAAATAAAATTTCGAATAAAAATTTTGTATTTTAATGAAAAATTGGTTTATTTGTGTAGTTTTTTGTTTTATGTAAAGAATCATATTATGGAAAAGGCCAATATTTGTGCTGTTTTTGTTTATATATTGTAAATGCATTAATTTCATTTATTTAATTTTAAAATTTCCACTTATTTACGAAATAATATTGAGGAAAAGCGCAATAAATAAATGAAAACCTGATATTTTTCAGCAAATTCTCTTAAATATTATACGATTTGGTTTTTTTTCTTATATAAAATATTTCTATTTATTTATTTTTTTAAATTAAAACTTAATGATTTATCACAATAAGATTTTTTTCATGTAATTAACCTCGAATGTTGTTACCTTGTAGTTATAAAACGGTACAATTCTAATTTCTCTTTTTCACATTGATTATATTAATATTTTATTTACTTTTCTACATTTTAGACAATAATATAATTTTTTCATTTCAGCCGAAGAAGAAGGTTGGAAAGAAAGTAGCAGCTGCTCCCTTAGCTGTGAAAAAAGTGGAACAGAAAAAGCAGACGAACCCGCTTTTTGAAAAAAGAACCCGTAATTTCGGCATTGGTAAGTTGAAAAATTAGAAACAAATTTATTTTAAAAAAAATACTAACCCTGCTTCGAAAACCTTGAATTTTCAGGGAATTTTTTCGATAGCATGCTTATTTTTTTTTCAAAGTGCAATCTAAATTTGAATAAAAATCCTATTTTATTTATAAAAGTAGCTTTATATTACTATATTTAACTATTTTGTTGATATTTTTTGTTTGAACTTAATTTTTTTAACTGAAATTTTAGCTATTCTTTTTTTGGTAGAAAATTGATCGTTTTTGGTTGAAAGTTCAAGTATCTGACTGAAAATTCGTTCTTTCTCGTAGAAAATTATTCTTCTTGATTGAAAATTCCTATTTTTGCTTGAGAATTGAAGAGTTTGTTTGCAATTGTTCTCTCTCTTGACTGAAAAATCTTAGTTGAAAATTAAACTCAATCTATTCTGGAATACATTGAAATTTAATTATTTTGTTAAAAATTTAAGTACTTTGTTGGAAATTAAATTTTTTCGTTGAAGATTCATCATTTTAATTGAAAATTTATTTGTTTGGTTGAAAACTAAGCTAACTTTTATTGAAAATTCGTTTTTTCTTTGGCTGGAAATTTGTTGTTTTGTTATACTGAAAATTTAATTCTTTCGGTTGAAACTATGTTGTTAAAAAAAAAATTTTTAATTAATTTTTCAACTGAAAATGTAATTATTTTAGTTGAAAATTCATCTCTTTGATTGAACATTGTGTTTCTTAACTGTAAATGTAACTAATTAATTTTTGGTTTGACGATTTATTTCTTTTCAGTTGAAAATTCTTGTTTTTGGTCGAAATTAATCTTCTTGGTTGAAAATTAATTTTTTAACTTTTCCATTTTTGGTTTAAAATTGATCTTTTTTAGTTTAAAATTTATGTTTTTGGTTGAAAATAAAACGAATTCGTTGAAAGTAAGGCTTTTGTTAAAAATTGATCTTTTTGGTTAAAAAATTCATTTATTCCATTTAAAGATTTATAATTCTAGTAGAAAATTCATCTTCTAGGTTGAACATTATTTTTGTTAACTGAAAATTGTACTATTCAATTTTAGGTTGAAATATATTGTCTTTTTTAGTTTAAAATTCATGTATTTTGTTGAAAAATGGTATTTTTGATAGGAAATTAATATTCTTGTTTGAAAATGAATTTTTTCTAATTTTTTTTTTTCATGGAAAATGAATTTTTTCAAGTGACAATTTAACTGTTTCATTTTTGGTTGACAATTTATTTCTTTTTAGTTGAAAATTCGTGTTTTTTTGTCGAAATTAATCATCTTGGTTGAAAATCCATCTATTCCAGTTGAGTACTCATTATTTTAATTGATAATTAATCAGTTTGGTTGAAAATTAATTAATTAACTTTTCCATTTTTTATTTAAAATTTATCTTTTTTAGTTTAAAATTCATGTTTTTGGTCGAAAATAAAACTACTTGGTTGAAAATTAAACGCTTTTGTTAAAAATTAAACTCTTTTGTTAAAAATGTATCTTTTTGGTTTAAAATTCATTTATTCCATTTGAAGATTTATCATTTTAGTAGAAAATTCATCTTTTAGGTTGTGCATTATTTTTGTTAACTGAAAATTTAGCTATTCAATTTTTGGTTGATAATTTATCTTTTTTAGTTGAAAATTTATCAGTTTGGTTGGAAAATATTTTTTTCAAATGAAAATTTAACTATTCCATTTTTGGTTGAAACGTTGTCTTTTTTTAGTTAAAAATGCATGTATTTTATTGACAAACGTTTTTTTCATTCATCTTTTTTAGTTCAGAATTTAACTATTCGATTGAGAATTGATCTTTATTAGTAGAAATTTAACTATTTGGTTGAGAATTCATGTGTTTTGTTGAAAAATCGTCTTCTTTGGTAGAAAATTAATCTTCTTCTTGGTTAAAAATTCATCTTGAAGAAAATGCAATATTTTTACTCGAAAAGTTAGAAATTTGAAGCGGTTTAAATTGAATTTAATATAGTACCCACTTTAATTTTACCTAAATATACTCTAAATTTTAAGTATAAGAAGATAAAACAAAAATTTCTTTGGATTTTTTGTAACTCATAGACTTTAGAAACCAATTCAAGAAATGGTTAATTATTTTTCAGTATTATTTTATTTAATTATTCGATTTGTCAAAGCTTTCTAAATTAAACACATTATTTGAATTCCTCGAAACTGAAATAAAAATTATTAATGCTAAACTCGCGAAACTGTATACATATTCCGATTCGATTGTTTTAAAAAATGCGAAAGTTTTTTCCAGAATTTGAGTAGACACCCTGTTTTAATATTAAAAATTAATTTTTTCCTATATTGTTTTGAATTTCAGGCCAGGACATTCAGCCTTCCCGAGACTTGAGTCGATTCGTTAAATGGCCGAAATATATTCGCATTCAAAGACAGAAAGCTGTCCTAGCCAAGAGATTGAAAGTCCCGCCTCCAATTAATCAGTTCACCCAAACACTCGACAAACAAACAGCCACCCAGCTGTTTAAAATTTTGGAAAAATACCGTCCCGAATCTGCTATCGCCAAGAAGCAGAGGTTGAAGGCCAGGGCTGAAGAGAAGGCTGCAAAAAAAGAAGATGCGCCCACGAAGAGGCCAAATTGTATCCGAAGTGGTGCCAATGCTGTAACCACCCTCGTCGAGCAAAAGAAAGCTCAACTCGTCGTTATCGCCCATGACGTTGACCCCATTGAGGTAATTTTGAACCCAGAACTTTTCTTCAGATACATTCAATATCTCGGACTTCACAATCTTTCCCCTGTTTTAAAAAAACTTGAAAATTCAAACGAAATTAAGAGAACCCAATTAGGAAATCTAACTATTTTTGGGTAAAAAATAAACGTTCATTATTTTTAGTTGAAAATTCTGCTTCATTTTTGGATCAGAATTCATCTCCTTTGGCTAAAAATTCTGTTATTCGGGTGAGAAGTTACTTTTGTTTTGCTGAAAATTCAACTATTTTGTTGAAAAGTCATCTTTTTCAATTTAACATTTGAATTACATCCATTTTTTAGTTGACAGTTCAATTTTTTGTTTAAAGTTGAACAAATTTGTTAAAAATTCATTTTTTCTTTGAAGATTCATCTCTTTGGTTGAAAATGTGTTTTTTTTAGTTGAAAATTCATTTGTCCATTTTTGTTTAAAAATTCATCTTTTTGTTTGAAAATTCGTTTCTTTAGCAGTGCTCGGAACCTGTTACTTTTTAGTAACTTAGTTACTTTTTTGTCCCGCGGTTACTAAGAAGTGACTTATTTTATGAAAAGGTTACTTTTTGTTACATTTTTTGCCCGAAATAACAAAGTGAATTAATTTATTCATCGTATTATTTAAAAACTTGTGAAATATGTAAAAAAAATTCCAGTAAATTTGGCACTTTAGAGCCGGGACAATGAGAGAATAACAATAAAATAATAATCGGTTCGTATGTAAAATATATTAAAAATTATATAAATATCTATCAATTGAATTATTATGAATCCTGATCAAAATTGCAATTTAGCTAATATGGCTAGTTTTTAATTTTCAATCTTTATAGTTGAAAATTCGTCTTTTTTGGTATAAAAATAATCTTCTTGATTGAATATCACAATTTTGTTTGGAAATTCATTTTTTTGGTTATAAATATACTTATTTTGTTGAAAATTCGTTTTTTTTCGGTTGAAGATTGCCCTGTTTTCGTAGAAAATAAAGGTTTTGATGAAAAATCACATTTTGGCGTTAAAGATTCCACTACAATCTTTCTTGATTGAAAATTCGACTATTTTGTAAAAATTAGTCTTTTTGGCTTACAAACTCAATAATTTGGTTGAAAAATAACCTATTTTGTTGAGAAATCGTCTTTTTTGAATTACTTCTACTGTTTTTGATATTGAATTAAAATCTTTTTTGGTTATTATATCAACTGTTACATTTGTGGTAAGCAATTCATTTTTTTAGACAGAAAAATTCAACCGTTTTGTTAAAAGTTGAACTACTTTTTCGAACAACATTTTTTGGTTGAACATTCGTAATTTTAGTGGAAACTTCGTCTTTTTTGTTCAAAAATCTTTCTTTTTGGTTACTTTTTTTCCACATTATTGTTACTTTTCGGTTACTTTTTTTAAGAGAAGTATGGTTACTATTTTACTATTTTACTATTTTTTGAGGCTTGAGCAGCTCCGAGCCCTGATTTAGTATAAAATTCCTCTTTTTGGATTGACAATTCAACTATTTTCGTAGAAAATAAATATTTTGATGAAAAATCATATTTTGGTGTTGAAAATTTCACTGTAAACTTCCTTGATTGAAAATTCAACTATTTCTATAATAATTCGTCTTTTTTGGTTGAAATATCCACTGTTAAATTTTTCCTTTCAAATTAATGTTTTTTATGACAATTCAACTATTTTGTTTAAAGTTAAACAAATTTTTTAAAAATGTATTTTTTTGTTTGTTCAAGATTCATAATTTTAGTTGAAAATTCATCTCTTTTGACTAAAAATTCTACTATTCTGGTGAGAAGTTACTTTGTTTTGTTGAAAATTCAACTATTTTGTTAAAAAGCCATCTTTTTTTCAATTTAAAATTTGAATTAAATCCATTTTTTTAGTTGACAGTTCAACTTATTTGTTTAAAGTTGATCAAAATTTGTTAAAAATTCATTTTTTCCTTGAAGATTCGTCTCTTCGGTTGAAAATGCAACTATTTTGTTGAAAATGTGTTGTTTTTTAGCTGAAAATTAATTTTTCCATTTTTGTTTAAATTTTTCACCTGTTCCGTTGAAAATTCATTTCTTTGGTTCAAAATTCCTCTTCTTGGATTGACGATTCAACGATTTTCGTAGAAAATAAATGTTTTGATGAAAAATCATATTTTGGTGTTGAAAATTTCACTGTAATCTTTCTTGATTGAAAATTCAACTATTTTGTTAATAATTCGTTTTTTTTTTATTGAAATATCCACTATAAAATTTTTCCTTTCAAATTGATGTTTTTTATGACAATTGAACTACTTTGTTAAATGATAAACAAATTTTTTTTAAACTCATTTTTTTGTTTGTTCAAGATTCATAATTTTAGTCGAAAATTCATCTCTTTTGTTAGTCATTTTTTTTTTTGAAAATTCAACGGTTTTGTTGAAAATCGATATTTTGGTGTTCACATTTCAGCTGAAATTTTTCACTATGAAAAATTCAATTTAAAATTCGAATTCAATCCATTTTTTAGTTGAAAATTCAACTTTTTTGTTTGAAGTAGAACAAATTTGTTAAAAATTCATTTTTTTCTGAAGATTCATCTCATGGGTTAAAATTTTTGTTGAAAATTTATCT
>JAABKJ010008718.1:0-11380 GCA_011634705.1 Andricus grossulariae | reverse complement strand
TGAGGTCATTTTCGTATGCTACGACTCAAAATACATATAAAAATCATATTCACTTCAATGAGCCATCCCGGACCCTACATTTCGTTGTTCAGTGTAACCTTTCACACTTTTCAGAATGTGGATTCGGTTCGCAGTACAAACTTTTTACTGTGTTCAAGATAACAATGGATTTTTTTTATCAAAAATGATAACTTGAAAAATGTACTTGAATTTTCCACTTACAAAGATGAATTTAAATTAATATCATTGAATTTCATGACAAAAAAGATTGGACTTGAACCATAAACCTCAACAAATATAATAGTTGATAATTTAACCCAAAAATCCCATATTTTCAACAAAATAGTCCAATTTCCAACCAAAGATTTGAACTTTTCAACAAAGTTATTTTATTTTCAACAAAAGTGTGGAATTTTTAACCAAGATGATCATTTTCCACAAAGAAAGATGCATCTTCCACAAAATACCCTTTTTTTCAAATGAAAATGATATGGTTTTAACCAAAAGTAAAAAAGTTGAATCTTCATTGAGGAAAAAAAGTCATTCTGAGGCAAATAGATAAATTTTCAACTAAAATGATGAATCTTCAACCGAAAAAGTTAGCTCTTAGGTAATTGAATCAATTCGTAACCAACAAAGACTAGTTAAGAACAAAGAAAACTTCCGTAATAAAAGTTAAATCTTCAAAACAAAAATATTAAAAGGCGAATTAAAAAAAAACGAATATTTTTCAGTTCAGAAGGAAGTAAAAAGTTCACAAAAATTGTGGAGCTTTCAAGTCAAAGAACGACTTTTCTGGTGAAATGTTGAATTTTCGTCCTGAAAATATGTATTTTCAAAAAAAAATTAATTCGCAATCAAACAGTTGCCTTTTCAGCCAAAAAGGAGAAAATTACTACAAAAAATCTGGGTTTTTATAAAAAACGACGATTATTCAAATAAGAAAGCTCAATTTTGAACCAAGAATGAGAAAGTTACATTTCCAGGTACAAAATTTAATTTAAAACTATGAAAAAAGAATTTTCAACAAGAAATTGATAAGAAACTGGTTTTAAATTTATTCAAGCTATTGAATTTTTAATTAGACAAAATCTATTTCCAACAAAAAATGAAAAAGTACAATTTTCCTTCAACAAAATTATTTGAAAACATAGTTTCTAGCAAAGCAGTTAAACTTTTAACAAACAGGAAGAATTTTGAACTAAAATGATGAATTTTAAACTGCAATAGTGAATTTTCTATTTGAAATAAAAATCAATTACCAAGCAAAAATGCGAATTAGGTCTTTGCGAAACAAAATTTATCTGTTTTTCAATTTTAACTTGAAATATAAAGATAGTAGGATGAATGTTTATATTCCTGTACTCGTCTGCAGATTCTAATTACTTCTTCTAGAAAGTACTCAAAGTGGTATTTAAATGCACGGTTTTCCCAAACGTCTAAAATAAGCGATTTGTCACTTTCATTAAAATTTTTTGTATTTTTACTCCGCAACCAGTAAAACATTGATATTTCTGTATCCGGAACAGATTCTGGTGATACTGTTTAAAGAATTTTAAGGTTTTACTCACACCTGATTATTTATTTTTGTGTGAATTCGAACAAATTCGAAAGCAATATGCATGAAAATTCGAAAAAAAAATCATTTGAACCCCTCCAAGGAATATATGTGTATATATTTACCAATAGAATGAACAAAAACTGCTAATGCAAAGACCAGAATGCCAACGGCACTCATTTTTTAGCTGGAGAGAGTTTATTAATCAAGGAATCCGTGATCACACTGTAAAACTATCGAATATTTTACAATACGTTACACTTATAACAGCCAGCCACAATCTGATTCATCCTTTGAAATTATTCAAAGCTTGTAAATATACGTCATTCGGGAGGGAACAAAACTGATTAAATAATCAAATATAAATACTTATGTATTACCACAGCACGGAATTTTCTGTAATTGATGATTAAAGACAAAAAAAACATGAATCTTAAAATTTTAGATCTAATTGATATCCATAAATTATTTGATATTACCCTTTTTGAAGAGTAATAAAAAAAGACTATATTAGTGACTACTTGGATAAATACCGTATGAAAGCCATACAAAAATAAAAGAAATATAAGAAGATTTTCATATATAAAAGATCATTTAGATGGATAATTAGCTATAAAATAAGAAAAAATTCAAAATAATTTCTTACCAAATTTAAATGGAAGATTATGCAAATTACAGGTCATTTTCCGGTACCCCTGGGACAATTTAAAATCAATTTTTTCAATTATTTCCAAAACTCATAAATATACTTTTATCTAAACAAAACAGATTTTTCTAAAGAAAATGGGTTTTGTCACATATGTCCTACGGATGATTCTGAACAAAATTGAAAATAAAAATGAAACTTTTTCGCATTTTTGTCCCAGTTTAGACTAGTAAAAAATTGTAAAAAAAAAGTTGTTACTTCAGGTGGACTTTACTTGGAATTTATTATATACATTCTTATCAATATAAATATGATATAATGGGTTTTGTTCAGATAAAATGTAATAATTACTATGTTATCAGGTTTTTTTCCACTAACCTAAATTCTTTATTACTTTAAATGTGCAAAAATTTGATTACGTAATATTACAAGATTAAATTTGAAGTACAAATCTCTAATATAGGTCATAAATAAGTCGCCGTTGAATTAATATAAGAGTTACTCGTTTATCATATAAATTAAACTTGGTATATATTTTTAAACATAATTGATTAATATAGCTTGATGCGCTGATTACGAATATACGCTTCCTATATCTAAATAATTTTTTTTCATCGAAAGAATTAACTGGACGTTGGTTCAATCTAAAGAAATAATTGATTAAATCTAATTGTTTTATATCATGGAAATTATTTTTTTTCAATTAAATTAAGGTTTTTCTTCAAATGTAATCTCTGAATCACAATTAGCCAAATTATGCTGATTCAATTAGAAAGAAGTAAGGACTAGGGTGGCCCTTATTTTTCATATTCCGAATTTTTTTGCTTTCAGCACTCAGTTTCGCTCGAATTTCAAAAAAGAAAATCTTCAAATTCTAGGGAAATTGGTTAATATTCAGAGGTCGCACAAAGACCATACATTTTTCCACATATATAAAATGGGAAAAAGTTAGCTTTTTGTAAATCTAATATTTAAGCACGATATGTTCCAAATAATTCCGTAGTCCAGCATATTGTTTAGAATTTGAATTGTACTTCATATGTTCATTTCGAGACTTACTTTAACAAAAAACAAATGTTTAAACAAATACGAATTGTGTCAAAAATTGAAAAAAAGTTACGATATGACTGAATAACCTTACATTACCGCAACAGTACGTACAATTCAAATTTATCACCGATTTCGCTCAAATTTTGAAGAACCTTTTCGGATCCGAACAAACCTGGGGACGAGAGGAGAGAAATTCTGAAAAAATTGTTGTTCGTCCAGCTTTTTAATATGAACAACGAAAATCTTGTGAACTATTCAAATTTCCAATCACATTGACAATTTTCCTTTCTCATCTTAGGAGACGTTTACCAACTAACAGACAATTTTAAGAAAATTTCAAATTTCTTGACAAATATTAGTCATATAACTTTTCTAAAATGATTTTAAGATTTTATAAACAATAATTTCGAAGAAATCTAAAGCTGAACATTATATAAACTCACATTTTCACATTGTATCCTTTCATAATATTGAAAAGGTGAGAACAATATTTCAATGATGATACCATTGTTTTATAATATTCTCAATCTTGAAATTTTCACTTAACCTAATTACTTAATATAACGTCAAGAATTTATTCATTAAGAAATCTGTACAGAATTCCTTATGAAATTGAAGGAAATTCCGAATTGAAACTTGAATAGAAATTTTTAAATTTGCTATAGATAAGAAGAAAAAATTCAACAAGGAAATGGCAAAAAATATATGTTTTCTTCTATTTGTGAAAATTGACTTATAATTTTTTAATGAAATCTTTGCCACTTTGCTAATTTTGATTTTTTTTCTTCAAGTTTTCTTACTGATTGCAAGTGGTGGACATGACGATTCCAACAACATTGAAAAATAACTTTTCCTAAAAAAGGTAGATAGAGCCTTTCTTAAAAAGTCCTTCAAAATTATTTCATTATTTTTAATATGCATTTTCGGGGAGTAGTTTATTTTTCTGAAATGTTTGCATTTTATCATTTTGTTTTTTTTACTTCTAAGGCTTGAAAATAATATAAAGTGACAATATACGCAGGTATAATATTGAGAAAATAAAACGACATGTACTTTACTTTTTTACTTTAATTTGCTCCACGCATAGCAGATCATTTAGCCTTCAATTAGCCTATGTACAGAGCTGTGATCATTACCGACTATTTGAGGAGAAATATAAATGATATCAGTCTCAATTTTTAATTTTTTTATATATCATATCAATATAAATTTAATAAATAGATTTGCATTTTTTCCAAGGAAGCTGAATGTTCCATCCAAATTCGGAGTTCAGTTTTGACTTTTTTCTACTTAATCCGTATGGCTTTTTTAAAGCATGTAATATCCTCTTCATATTTTTTATAAAAAAAAACAACGTTTTATCACCAAACTGCTACATCTAGTTTTATAGAGACCAAGAAATAATTTGAAATATCATGATATGAAATAATAAATAATTCTTCCATTAAGTCTCTCATTTTTTTATATAACGCTATTTGAAGAGTTATAAAAAAAAACTTAATTTATCAGTACTTAGATCAAATAATATCATGCTTGACAATCGTAGCAGGAAATGCCAAACGGTGATAAATCCAATGAATCTAATTTTCCTCGTAGGTGCATTGATTAGTTTAATAACCATCAGGTGATTGATGAATAATGGTTAAAATGTTACCATAACAGTCAAATTGTTATAACAAATTGAATATTTTAGTGTACTTCATTCATTTAGTTCGAATTGAAATTTTTTTTTCCTAATATTGTAGTACATTTAAAGACGAAATTTTAGAGTGAAACAATGCAAAACCTTATTTATTCCACTGAACTATATGTAAAAAAGATACCCAGTATGATTTTCGAAGAAAAGCCAATTTCATCAAAAAGTGGACACCATTTAGCATTTCTTGTTTTAATTGTTTCTCACAAAAATGAAGTGGGTTTATTCTAAAGGAAATTTATGCAAATTAATGCATATTTTTTCTTCCTTTATTTTTCTTAACTTCCGGGTTAAGGTTGAATTTACTGTATAACAAAAATAATGATAACATTGATCAAGAAAGCTTCGAAATGGCTAAAATTTTGAGTTCAAAGATTTGAAAACATTGAAAATAGAAATGGTAATTCATTACTTAGAAAGAAAAGATGTCATATTCAAGGCATTGAAACTTCGCAAATCAAAAATGAAACTTTAAAAATTATACACTCAAAATAGGAACATCACACAGTGAATATTTTTTGAATTTCATTCTTAAATTCAATCACTAAATTATCTTAAAGCGTCACTAAATCAGAATAAAGAATGCGAAAATAATACATTCAAGTTTACGAATTTAGTACTAATGTATATTTTGGATTCAATGATTTAACTGTACAATAAATTTAAATATTTTATGATTCCGAAAATGCCTGAAAAATTAAACCATGCAAGAAATAGGCATTGAAAATTGAATTAGTTTCAAATTCAAAATGTTTTAGAAATTCAATTTTTTCAACATTTTCAAAAACTGTGTAAAATAATACAAAACTTAAAAATTTAATAAAAAAATGGTCTACAGTTTGCAGAAAAGATGTCTCGCTCTGAGAAAATGTGTCTTGTTCCAAGACAAAAATAGGCTCAATTTAAGGCTCGATTAAAGATAATAATCGTGTAAAGAATAAAGTAAAAGTACATGGATAAAGTGTTAACAATAAAAAGTGTTTAAAAGCCGGCTTTATTGTTTCTTTTGCGTGCTATAACATGAAACAAATTATACTGTATTGACGAAATTACTATTTCCACATTATTTTTTTTACTCCTAGAAAATACAAGTAATTTATTTAACTACTGAAGGATCTAACTTATTATCAAATTTTATGAAAAATACTTGATTGTGGCTTTTTAATAGAGAATAACATTTTTTTAATCAAATTGTAAAACTCCCAATATATTAAGCAGCTTTAGTTCTAACAAATATGAAAATAATTTGGGAATTCTTTGTAGTTTTGCCACTTTTTGGACTTGCATACAATTTTAATTGAATTTGGTACCATATGGGGACTTAATTTAGAATCCCAATGGGATATCAGTGAGAATTTTGCAGATAGTTCTCAAATTTATGGAAGAATTGAGACTTCATGATTTATACTTTGGTCATTCAACTCCTTTTGTTTCTTAGTGTTGTCAGAACAATGATGAATTTCATGAACTCTTTTTTTTATAAAACTCACAATAAGTAGCAGATGATGATCTTTATTTTAGTTCCTAATGGTAGATAAATCTAAAAACTTAAAAATATGTTAGCCTTTTTTTTATAAATAAATTGTATAGAGTCTTCGACACTGTTGAAAGTTTCAACAAACTCTTTAATTTGATGTGTCGGAATAATAGTAAAAACATCATCGACAAACATTTAATAAAAAACTGCCTTAGCATTTAATTTAGATAAAGCTTTTTTCTCGCCAACTCAAATACTATGTTTGATATGGTCCACTTTGCCACTAACGATATCAAATATAGAACTTGAATTTGTAAAGAAACAATGTTTATCTAAAGTATATTTTAAACCACGTTTTAATGAAAGGTTTGACTACGGTGTTATTACTGAAATTCCCACAGATAAAATGATTGAGTTTGCTAAAGTTCTCATAGTATGGAAGACTGTACAATTTTCTTTTGAAATTAAGGATGCAAATTTTTCAATTTTCTTAGATTTATCTATCATTAAAACTGAAAATAAAGGTTTAATCACAAATTTGTATAAGAAACCAATATCATCTGTTCAATATCATAATCACAATTCTCAGCATATTTGAAATTTATCACAGAAATGTTAATATTCAATTATCATCCTCTGCTACTAATCACAATTGGTATAAAAGAAAGACTCCATGAAATTCATCACTGTTCTAACAACACTAAGAATCAAAGTGCTTGTTTCAGCAATACAAAAGATAAGAAAGCAAAAGTAAACTCATCTTATGTAGTTTACATGATTGAGTATACAGATTGTAATAGACTTTATATTGGACAAACCTACATAAAAGTTTTTTGGAAATAATTTTTATAAAAATATAGATTCATATTTGTATATAATTTCAAACTGGAAGGTGTCTTATCAATATTTACGACTAATGCCTTTTAAATGAATAACGTGCTCTCTTTATATCAAAGATTCTTGGCTTCTCAGCTATTTGATTATTATGACCGTAGTCAATTAATGTAAATGCTAAACGTTTTGTTAGTTTGCTTTCTTCGTTTTACGCCAGATGTGAAGCAATTTATTTAAATTTTGACATAATTAATATGACAATCAAATAGTCATATCATTAGCCTCAGCAATCTGATTTCCTTAAATTATTGTTCTACGAAGTAGCTTTGAAAATGGCACAAAGCTATGTCAAAAATACTTAGACAGAAATCTCTTATCATACCATAAACGTAATTTAAAATAAAAGTTTATTTTGCTGAAACGTTTTCTTTGCTGAAATATTTGTTTTTTTGTTTAAAAGCGGGCAGAAAGCCCCGATAGAGCTCCCTGGGCTTGCTGCGTGAGCCTAGCTTAGGCCGGGCACTGGCATATGACATACAGGTAACCCTGGATTTGTTCTCAGTATTCCCAATGCTTTGTCCGGATCCAGGACCGCACGGCCCATTGCCCCTTCTTGTTATCAACGACCTTGGCGGCGAAATTCCAATCTTCCCTCTACTCCTTCTGGCAGGAATTCAGCGTTGTTTCTTCGTCTACGGCAAACTCACTATTATCAATCCTTATTAGCCCGAGGTGAGCTTTAGGATCCTTTTCCAGGATCTTGTGAAGGCTCGCTGTTTCCGCAACCTTCTTCGTATTCTCGCAAAAGCCCCTCGAATCCTCCTGTTTATAAATTCTTATATTTTTATTGCATTTATACTAGGCCGTCTTCAAGATGTCCCAGCCTGATACCAATTTACTTCTGTTTGCCTTGTTGCAAAACGCTCTTGTCTTTTTATAGAGTTTCTCCAGTTGGGTGTTCCACCATTCTGTTCCATTCCATTCTTATTCTGGAGGCGATTTAGTTCTGTTTGCCCTGTTGCACAACGCTTTTGTCCTTTTACGGAGTTTCTCCGGGAGGGTGTTCCACCAATCTGCTCCTTTCCTAGACTTAATTGTGCTTGTAGGGAAATTTTACTCATACGAGTATGATATAGTCTGAGTCCTTCGCAGAAAATCCGCGGTGTGCTCCAACTCATCTGTGGTACCATAGGTTGTGTATTTCTGGGATTCCTGAACTTTGAAACCACCAGTATTCCTACGGTTAATTGGAACAAGATATATTTGTGATCCGAGAGAGATTCCTCATCGGAGACTCTCCAGCGCACTACTTTGTTCCTCAGTTCATCCCAGCATAGAGTCGAAGCGAGAACCTCATTCTTGTTTTCAATCTAGAATGTCGTTGTATCACTCCGATTCAGAATCTCTATCTCAGTGGGTAAGTTTGCATCACATCTCAACAGCAGAGGAATCCTGTTCTCCTGGCAGTGCCCAATTAAAGTCTACACCTCTCTGGGAGGCGGGGGTCCGTCAGTATCGCCCGGTAAATGAGCCGAGGCAATAAACACCTCTAGCCTTTCTCCTCTACTGCCCCTGAGTGTCACCTCACAATCGGTCTATAAACAGGGTTCTTGAATTAGGTCAATGGTAGTCTGCACCACTGACATGCGCCTAGTAAAAAGAACCGAAGCGCCTTCGCGATGGTTGTACGAGGGTCCCGGATCAGTGCCCTTATTGATTTTATGGATTTTTTTCGATCTGCTCATTTGGTCTCACGAGAAGCTGGAAAATTAAAAAACAACCCCTGCAGAGCCCCGCTTGCAAGGGTAGGATCTACCTACTATGTAATTCGACATGATGTTGCAAAGTATCTGTTTGGACACCTCTTTTCTGATCCCGACGTGCCCGCCTCGAATCCATGTCCAAGTGTTCCTGACTCTTGCTTGCACGCTCGACAGCTGTTATCGCCTACAGGTACAGTCATTATAACGCCGTCTTGACAGGCAAAAAGAAATCCCTCAGTCTCTGACCTCAATTCAGAAGACTTGAGAAACATGTTAGACAAACCCAACAAGAGCTCTTCTCTGCGTATGATGCCGTAGAATTTACCATGAAGGGGCTTGTCAGCATGTTCTCTTAGTAGAAGCGTATGTTATGCTTTTTGTACACGACTTTTGAGCATCAAAGGTGTTAGTGATGCTAGGCTATGTGCAGTGTCGCAGAAATCAAATGGGAGGCCAAGCTCCTTTGCGGCCCTATCTGCAACACGGTATAGAAACGCCGCAGCATTGACGACTTCATGTTGATGTAGGAGTTACATAAGAGAATATGCACTATTTAGAACTGAGCAGGCTGTAGCCGGAACCATTCTTCGATGAAGACACTCCGCTTAGCAAGCCTCTACCCCCTTTGTCTCAAGGGAGGTATATTCGAGGTACGGAAGATCTAAGATGATGACTTCAATGGATTGTCATCATCTTGGGTGTGCTTCGGTCAAGTTGATTTAACTCATCTACGTTCCATTTTACTGCACCAAACGTGTAAAGCAGTATAGAAACGGCCAGGATATTGGTCGCCTGGATCTTAGTCTTTCCACATAATTCGGAAGCCCAAAATTTTTTGAGAATTTGGCAATACGTTTCTTTAAGGGCCATTTTTAACACACGCATATCTTGGACTTTCTTGAGCGGTATTTCAAGATATGTATATGTTTCTCCATTACCAAGATGTTGAATGGTATTTCCGCCTATAAGTTGAACATCCTGATCGTCACCTAATTATGTAGTTTCTAGTCTTCCTTGATGTAGGTGGACGCAGTAACTTAATTTTATGAAAATTTTAGTGACCACTTCTTCCCTCATATTTATCGCTCTTTAAACTTTTTCCCGTATTTTTTTGCCATTATGTAACAATATTCTGTCCCTCTCTTCTCTAAAATGGGTTACTGAATTCATGGATCGTCCCTTACAGCGCGTGTTTTGATTTTTTCTCCGATTCAAATATAAATACGAGACTTCTTATAATAAGTCGTCCTATTTTCGTAGTTCATTGAACGTAAAATTTTCATTTATTCTTGTTGGAAGAGTAAAGAGCAATTTCTTTTGACCAAATAATTATTAGCTACAAATGTTTTTTGTATCTAAAGTAGAGAATTCTGCCGCTTAAAGTAAAATTTGACTCAAAAAAGATTTGACCAGGGAAACATAAAGCATTAAGTAAAAGCGGTAATATTTGCGGTAATGAAAAAAAAACTTTCTGTGTGATAACGAAGAGACAGCGAAATAGATACATATTTTTCAATGAAAAATACATTGTTTAAATGTGTAATACCGCGAGAAAAACAGCGTGCTTGAGTTGAATTCTAGTTAAATAAATAGGGTACAAATGAATGAGGAACAATAAATACAAGCACACGCTTTCATACATTTATTGGATCCAGTGGTACATTTTCGTCATTGAAAAATATAATTTTGCATCTCAAGTTGTGTTAAGAATATTAAAAGCAGGTGATTGACCATTATGAATTACTACCATTAGATTGAGAAACATAAGAGATTAACTTTTTGGTATAATTCGAATCACTTGTAACGTTTCAAACCTTCTTTGGAATACAAACAAAATTCTATTTTAATATCATTATTATTTTTATGACACACGTGTACTTGCTTTTTGTTTTTTTCAAATAGAAGCATTTTTCACCGTTTGCAGATGGATTTATAATAGAAGCGCTCGCATTTGCTTGAACTTTTGATCAGGCGAAAGGACAAATGCAAAAAAACGTTAAAATTGATTACGTTAGTCTAAGGTGCCGCTAGACCTATCCCGTGATGCCTGAGCTTGTACTTCAGCTCTAGCTCTAGCTCTAGCTGCCATATATGCCATTATACCTAACTCCTGAGCACGCTGTAATGTAAGTAACTCGGTTGTCCGTGTTTCCATATTTCGTAAAGTGACTTTGCCTCGAGAATTGTATATAAATTGTATACGACCATTGAAGTTCCTTCCAACGATGATGTCTCCCTTTGTGAATACACCGAAAGGATCTTCCATTAAATCCAGATTTCCATTCTCTCGGTTTCGGAAGTGAGCACCAGGATATTCTGCTGGTGTAACTACAAGTGTCCTATAATCAGAAGGTAT
>JAABKJ010008717.1:0-11380 GCA_011634705.1 Andricus grossulariae | reverse complement strand
TTGCTAACCACTAGTTTATAATAGCATATATGACTCATATTCATTATATGATATATTCTTTTTATCTTTATCCATCTGTAATTATTATTGTTTTACCAACGTCATCATTATCGTTTGACCAGAAAGTTTTTTGACGTTAATCATTTCATTGTCTAAAATGGACAACTTTTTGTCAATTACCCTTAAATCATAAATCATGTGATTTCTGCTCGATGAGAGTAGTATATGAAATGAGGAAGAAAATGGTTTATTTTACTACAAACAATGTATTTTCCACATTCGAGTCTTGTAAAACAAAGGTTGATAATAAACATAATGAATATAGTAAATATTTCTCAACATGTTATGCGAAAATCTTATTTTCATCTTACAGTTACTTTTTAATGAAGAATTGAGTAAAATGTACCATGTTCCTGACGATATTTTATTCTTTCTTAATGAAATAATTAATCGATAATAATGACTGATAAGTACTTGAAGATCAATTGTTTTTCATTAGTTAAACTTGGATTCTTAAACAGGTTGCAATAATAATTTTTGTTGCTGTTTAAAAAAATGTTTCTTTTTTAAAAGTCTTATCCCTCAAAATTCTGGTCTGGCACGCTCAAATTTTTATTTTAATAGAAGGAAATCTCTATATTTTTTTAGCTAAAAAATTATTTTAGGACACGCTGAAACCGTTTTAAAAAAATGGTTATTTTTGATACTGTAGCATGATCTTTAGGTAATACATTATAGAAGAGAAAAGATTGTTTTCGTTTTGTAAAATGGGATAAATTCGCTCATGTAGGGTAAAGTTGCCCACCTCCTAATTTATATTTTAAAATTCAATATCAAAATTCTTAGGGCAAAAAATGAAACATAATCGATTATTTTAATTAGTGGAGATGTCAAACTTTGTTTTGAAATTTATTTAGTGTGAATTTATTAGCGAGCAACTTTACCCACATGAGCGACTTTACCCTGTTTCACGGTATTTAAGTAACCCTCGAAGTAAACTTGGTATTTCGAATCTCCCGATTTTTAATATTTAAAACTTTCGATCCCAACATATTCTTTCATGAAAAACAAAATTTTTTTTCTTAACTCCTCAGGTCTACCCGGTTTCTCATCATCAGCCACAGACTAAGTCAAGTGCCTTGTCCTCACATAACGGCCGCGAGCACTGAAAGTTACATTAGTCGCCTCTGAATAGTTTCTTAGAGCTACCACTTACCACTCCACAGGTTTTTAGTCGCCTGCTTGCTGATGGCACTGGAAGTTTCTTCCAATGCAACAGATCTTTGATAAAATCGCCTTCTGGGCTGCTGCCAGTACCCTACTGACTCCTAAATGTTTAAGATGTTCAGTGCATGTAACGTTGCACATTGTCTGTAACCGAAATCACCAAAAATTGTCTTTACTTTATGCCATATCTTCCTATACTTATGGATCTTGTTTGTATATATTGCCTGCAAATTCCGGTTAAGTAGACAAACAATGTCGATGATGTATCTAGACTATTCCGCCTTCTTCCTCGCGCATCACGATGTCGGATACTGGAATGTATCTATAGGAAGGCAGCGATTCTGTCAAGAGTCTTAGGTTTAGGGCAAGTTGTTGATATATAATACCCGCCACATAATTTTTGTCTGTAGGAATATTCCCTCTGAGCCATTACGCGACAAATATCAATAATGTGCTCGATGCATTCTTTGGTATCTTCACATAATCAGCACTGGTCAACCAAGTCTTGTCGTAAACACTTCTTTGTGATAATTTCTGGTGCTGCAACCCTGTCTGGAATCGCAATAACGAATCCTTCCGTTTCTGAAAACAGGACGCCCTTTTTCAGTCAAATATTGGATGCCTCACTATCCACCTCATGTTGATCTAATGTTTTGGTGTATTCGCCATGGATGACTTTTTATCTTCTTTCCATTTCTAATTCCGCCATGGCTTCTGCCCTGATATTTAAGGCCTCCTCTGAGGACAAATTCAAGGGCGTGTAATCGAGATCCCCTTTACAGATAGTGCTATAAAGCGCAACGTCTCGCTTCCTTTTAAAATAGTCTCGGAATTGTATAATTGGAGACTTACACATTTTCTTGACATCTACAGCGACTCTAATGCCTCTATTTTGTGGTAGAATTACCCTTTGAATCGCCAAATTACCGTGGTGCATTCGGTTCTTCGTCATTTCGACGCTGATGGCTCTGTTTAACCTTTCAAGGTCGGTGTTCGAACATTTGATGAGCCGAAAAAAGTACGTAAGGACAGGAATGGCACAGGTCAGGGGTCTCCACAATCCACAGGTGTAGCCTGACCCAGGATTGACTGGCCATTTTCAGGATCTACCAGTTTTTTTTTCGATGGGAAACTGAGAGAAAGTTCATGACCCATTGAAAGAAAATATTAGTTGGAAGGGTTTGGTTCATAAACCTAAACCTCGAGAGCCCCAGTTTTTTCTGCTGGGTAAGAAGTAACTCTTTGAGGCACTTCGACTTATGTAAAGGATGGGGATCCTTTTTGACAGTTCTGTGTCAAAGCTGAGTAGATCCGACCTATTGGCCCCGGATCGGTAGTAGATACAGCATCTACCTTTGGAGACCCCTGGCATAGGTGTTGATTCCCCAGATCTTGGTTGCTGAGTTGAGAGAACTCTTTAGAACTAATAGGAGTCTTGTAGTGAAGGCAGTCATTAGGATTTTCTTAAGTATCGTATGCTGAATACCCTTAGCTTCAAGAATACCCAGATATTTTTATGATTTGCCTTCAGCCATTGTCTCGATGTCATTCTCGTTCTCATTATCTAGCTCTGCAGTCCCTAATTCTTTTCAGGTTTTATTATTATTATAACAATATATATTATTATAACTAATATATAATATTCCCAGCTAAAAATTCCTGTACGGGAACCTCGGAGGATCCTGCACATGTTCCTGTACACGAACCTGTACAGGTAATCTTGAAGGTTCATGTGCAAGAATTTGGCGAAGGAAACTGTACATGCTCCTGCACGTGTTACTGTACAGAAACACGTATCGGGTCCTTTACAGAAAGCCATCGCGAAGACTCATGTCGCTTACAGCTGTAAAGTTGCCTTCCTTTTATTCCCTTGAAGATCGAACTCACTATCGAGAAAGTCAAGCCACTAGCAAACACTCGCGGATTAGTTGCTATGAAGGTTCATGTACAGGATCCTGAACAGGTTCCTGTACATGAACCCGCTTCTCAATTCACTCAGTGAAGGAACCTGTATAGGCTCATTCAAAGGGTAGATGCATACAGGTTTCTTTACTGGATCATGTACAGTTTCCTTTGCCAAATTCCTGCGCAGGAATCATCAAGATCAATTTTTTTGTGAAATATAAGTTAGTCTTTGGAATTGAATGAAAATAAAGTGGTAATTATAAAATATATGTGTTATGTATTTTTTTCTTAACTGATTTTTTATTTTTGCGCCAACCGCAGCCAATCAACGCGCGACCCTAAAATAAATGCAGTAGCTCAAGGCGCCCAAATTGGCATCACTGGCTAGCACCGGGTGAGTCACGCATACCCCGAAAGGGAATTGGGGCTGTGAGTTTGAGCGTGCCTAGGGCGCACGTCTGTTGGGTCTCGGGGTTCGCGCTCAGTGATGTATTAACATCGCGCTTCGCGCTCGGATATTTATTCTTTGCGCCCGGAACGTTTCCCCAACTATTTATTTTATTAATTATGCAGACCTGATTGAAATCTTAACAATAACTTCTCTTTTAGATCTCATTTTTGGATGCATCTTCATATTTTAAATTTTGTAAGTAATTAAGTATAAAGATTAAATTTCTCAAAGCTCTGTAGGCTTTCAGGCACTCATTCTCATCATGACACTCGCGCTTCGCGCTCGATTTTGTTCATACAAATTTCAATGTATATAAACTTTCTTAGCTATACTTTCAAATAAGAAAACAAATGAGCGGTTTGATATAGAAATATAATGTACGTCATTTTGTAGGTTTACAGCTATACGTAACGTAGGCCATGAACATAAAAGGAACTTGGATTCTTTAATGCTATATGAATAGTAGATTAAAATTTTATGTATTCTATTTGAAAGCGTACTATTGTTGTTATTATTCATTCAATAATATTATACTTCGGTTCAGGACTACTTATTTGGATGATGCAAAATAAAACACAAACATCATTTTTTTTTAGTCTTTTATTTTGCATTTATCTGTATTTGTAGTTGCCCTTAATAACGTAAGATTTTAATAAACATAATTAAGTATATATACAATAATTATTATTATTATTTATAATATAGGGGTCATTTAGAAAATACGTGATACAATCAAGGGTGGGTGAAGGTCTGTCAAAATATCATTCTTTATTAGGGCGGTGTGAAAATTATCAAATTAGTCGATTCGTTTAATCTGCGCTAAGCAAAATTGTGGGTTGACATCCGAAAAAAATAAGAAAAAAATTTTGAAATCGGTGAATATCTTCTGTTCTCTTTTTTCATTTGAAACTCAACATTTTGGAAAATTTCTAAAAAATTTCCTATAGCTTTGAAAATTATGGCGAATTTTTTCTATGTAGAGTTTTTGCTGGTCAATAATAATAAAAAATTATAAATTGAAACAAAAATTTTTTTGCTCAATTTAGAATTTTTTGAAAATGGCCACAAAACATGTATTTTTTGGATTAAGTCCTATGCAAACATTTTGAAACAAGTTGAATATGTCGAATCTGAAATTTCTTCTGCTTGAATCGAAGAAACATGCTATTTAAAGAAATAAATTTTTTAGTGATATTTCAAGCGTTCAAGAATTATAGCTTGTTTCTTTCATTCAAGCTGAAGAAATTTCAGGTTCGACATATTCAACTTCTTTAAAAATGTGTGCATAGGACTCAACCCAAAAATTATGTTTTTTGACCATTCTCAAAAAATTCTAAATTGAGAAATAATGTTCTTTTTATTTCTAATTTTTGATTATTATTCACCAGCAAAAACCGTACATAGAAAAAGTTCGCCCTAATTTTTAAAGCTATAGGTAAATTTTTTGAAAATTTCAAAATGTGGAACAGAGCTAAAAGTAATAATGATGTCTTAAAAATGATAAATATAGTACTAATTATAAACAAAATTGAATTTCAATCATAAGCAAAAAATATTTAATAATTTAAACGAAAATTTTTTGTAATTCACACCATATTTTAAGTTGCGTAGAAAAGATGAAATGAAGGGTGACAGTATAGAACTAGATAATCAACAAAATGGAAACTTTTCAAAAGCTCAAAAAAACACTCTGTAAAATTGAAATCATTATTTTAACATAAAACGAATGTCCACTCCTGAGCCGAAGTGTTGCTGAATTGAGGCCGAAAAAGTTTGAATAGCAAAAGTTATCCAAGTTCGAGGAAACGGATGTTGATTTTCGATAAAAATGTTGGTTATTTAATTCTGTGCTGCAAACCTTCAAATAATCAATTTAATATTTGTCATGTTTGGTCCGATTTACATTTTACATGTGATTTAAATCAAATGCTTTAAATCGTATTTAAAAATACGTGACTTAAAAGTCTAAATAAATTTGTATGGTCGGAATTATACTTCAAATGCCATGCAGAGGTAAAAATTAAAACATTCTGTTTTGGTGTTATGAACAGTAAAAATAAAAAGGGAATCGTGAGGTCACATGAAAATAAATAAATGATATAATAATTCTTAATGATAATTGATGTTGAATTTGTAAATACGTGCTTAAATAGCATATAAAGTTACGGAATTCAAGAGCTTTTTTTAATTATTATAAAAATAGTCCGACTTACACTTTAAATGCAATTAAAAGAAAAATATTAAACCACATTTGATTTGATACTAATGCAAATATCAACTTTCGAAAAATAAAGTTTAAGAAACAAGGAAGTATTCCACATATTTAGATTTGAAACCCTGAAATACTCTGAATTGCGTATAGAAATATTATAGAGTAACGTGGCTTAAGAGCCAATTTTAAAGTAAACTTTTAGACCTAGGTTAATATATATATTTTTGAATTTACAATGAAGACACCCTATACAATGTTTTTTTATCTACTATAATAGAGATTTATTATATATGGAAAGCGGTCTATTACTTTTTCAGTTAACATCTGATAAACAAACTGTCTAGTCACATCATATCGAACTTTATCAGGTTTTTCATCAAAATAAATTGAAGTTGCAAATGCAATAGCATAAACACCACAATCTATACCATTTGGATTTTGCGCTACTCTGTGATATTCAAATAATGGTTTCCATGGATATAATTTTCAAATATAATTATTGTTCCAATCTATAATTGTTCATGCTATTATATATATGAATTTTTCTCCATTATAGTGTGAATAAATCCAATGACCAATTCTTTGTGATGTACCGCTAGATAAAATTTGAATATTTGATTGCCCTTCAGTCATTTTTTTGATATTTCGAGGATTTCGCAATAAAGTCACATCTCGATGAATTTGATTAAACTGTGAATTTATTGATTCTCCAAATTTATTGATGTGACTGCTTTACAAACATATATTAAGATTTAAAATTTCCTCCATATAGATATCGACAATATCTGGTATATTTAAAATATATTGTAAATCTACCTCGCAATCATCATAATTATTGATAACATTATTAAATCTATTACTCAAGTTATCACTTTTATCGCTAAAATTAGTACTATTCTTACTACAATCATCATCGTTATATATTCTTCGAAAATATATTCTTAAGAAATTTTAAAAGGTTCTAATTCTTCACATAGTGTTTGATGTATATTATCATTTTCGTATATTTTACAAATGTTTAAATTATAAAATGGCTGCAAAAGTTTGTGACTGTCAATGAATTTCAGTTCTTTGTTATTAAATTTAATAAATATCGGTTTGTTATGCGAAAAATAGGTTTCATATGTTCCACAAGAGCAATTTTTTACGTTTGAAAAGATCACATCAATCTGGGTCTCAAAGTCTGTCGTTGCAGTGCCGTTTGGTAACATTGATCTCAGTTTATATTTGGACATGAACATTTTAAAGGATAGTTATCTTGTATCATAATCATTGTCAATATTGAAATCACCAACAAGTGGCGAATCATTTATTGAAAAAGGCTCCAGGACAGATGTCAAACCTATACAAATTTTGTAAGAGATTGATGGGGAGTTAAAGCCGGTAATTACAACAATATCTTCAAAGTTTGAACATACCATAAGTCGATTTGACCTTCACTTTGCACAACGTGTTTCAATATTTCAACGTTGTGCCTGGCAAAAACTGTAATTCCTCGCTGAGTACTGCCTGAGCTTTCTAATCCCAAGATTTCCATAAAATTAACTATTTCTACTACATCAACTGCCTTCATTCGAGTTTCAGCGAATATCAATATATCTTCTCTTTGACACCATTGATCGAAAATAATTTTATTTGAATGTGCTGTAATGCATAAAAATGCCTAATGAGCTTTTTTGTGTAAGCTCGAAGTCAATCTCTGACTTTGAGCACTTTATTCGCATTTATGAGTACAAGTATAAAACTAAGCTCCTCAGAAAGGCGGCGCTTTATATATGCTAATTAGACGTAGAGTGGGGGTAATAGTCAGCTCATAACAAGCCGCTTTTCAAATTGAACTTAGTCTCTAAGTTTTGTTTTTTATCTTTAAAGGTGTGGTGTTTTGAACTATGCTACCGGTTATTTTATTTCTATTAGTGAATAATTTGATTGCTTTCGGAAAGCATCCCTTTATGCAATCGAGGATATCTAATTTATCTAAAGTATACGGAGTTCCTAGCTCTGAAGCGGCGTAACCTAAATATTGTAACCATTCTAAACTAGTTTCTTTCCAAGTACTGAGCCTTCTGTAGGTGGCAATAGTCTTTAAGACATTTTCGATGTCATGTAGTCTAATTCTGGCTTTCTTAAGTTCTTCGAGTGATATTTGTTTCGGAAGTTGTACTAATTTTTGCTCTAACTTATCAATGTCTTTTTGTTCAGAATGTATCTCGTATGTTACATTTTGCCATTGTGTCATATGAGTTCCATATGATTTTTCTAATTCTAGGGTATCGTAGCTGTTGTACACTTTGCATCCAAATCCTGTAAGTTTTTGGGGTTCGGACATTTTTTCTGTTTTGACTGAATCTTTGCAGCTTATGTATAAATCTAATGGTTTGGAGGACACTATGATACAACCATTTATTATAGGTATGACAGTTTCCTTGTGAAGCAGGTAAGGTGACTGATTACATTTGTTTTCCCAGTATCTTTTAAGTAAACTGGCTTCGCAAGATTCACTATATATTAACTTGACATCAGATTCGTTTCTTCTGAATATTTTATTTATATCTATCTGTTTACATTTGTCAATGGTCTGTCTGTCGGTTGGTACTTAAGAGTCTCGGCCTTTGATGATAATATCATAGTGGAGGACTATTGATACGTGGACTGTATTTACTTGCATCGGGATGGGGACTATTCTTTGCAAGAAACCTTCTTCTTTCTTAATTACCGGTATCTCTATTATGTATGTTCCCTTCTTCATTGTCAAAATGGTAGCGCGTACGTTGAGTCGTCTCGAATTCTCTAATGGTTTCTTTCAGCATCTTTGGTGTTAAAATTTTGGGATTTACTATCCCATCCTTTCCGTTGTTAATCATTTTTACTGTGTCCCCTGATTTGCATAGGGTGTGTTCATGAATGATATTTTCGTCTAGTCTTTTTTTTCGTTTTTTCTGTTTCTATTTCTATGCCTTCTCTACCTCTTCGTAGGTTTTCTTCGCGTTTCTTTTTCCACTTTCTCACTAGTTCCAGATACGTCAGGGTTGGTTAACACCGATGATGGTATGTTAGCTTCTCTTCCAAACATTAGTTCAAAGGGTGAAAATCCTGTTGTTTGGCTCTTCATTGTGTTGATTGCAAAGTTAATAAATTTCAAATTTTCATCCCATTCATTGTATCTTTCCGAGATGCCTGTTTTGATTAGGTTCCCTAGGGTTGAGTGCATTCGTTCGATGTTTCCGTTAGACTGTGGATGAAAAGCTGTCGCTTTTAGATGAGTTATTTCTAATGCTTCTTTGAACTGTTGCATCATTTCTGATGCAAAGTTTTGTCCCAGTTCTGTTAGGATTGTTTTGGGTGCTCCAAAGATGTAGATGTAGTGATCGAGCAACCCTTCTATTATTGAACTAGTTGTCTCGTTAGCCATCGGGATTAACACCGTGTAGCGAGTTAATCTATCTTGTAGGCTCAGTATATATTTGTTACCTTTTATTGTTTCGGGTAATGGGCCGTATGTATTCAGGGCTATTTTTTCATGGGGTTTCAGACGAGTGTCTGGTATGATTCCCTCAGCGTGGTTCTTAATTATTGAGGTTTTTTGGAGTTGACAGATGGGGTATGTTTTCACATACTTTTTAATTGATTTAATTCTCGGGTATTTTTTGAGCATAGGTGAAATCCCAAGTGGGGATACAAGCTAGATGGGTATCTCATTATTTCCTGTGTCAGTTCCTTTTCCATTGATGTGAAGAGTGGGTCACCGAATATAAATCTTATCAATGTTAGTTTTTTGCTGATAGTTTCATCGACGAACCAGCCTAGTTTCCGTAACCAATCTGATCCGTTATATCTTGGCATATCTTCTTTGTTTACTACTTTTTAGAGTTTTCCGACGGCGTTGAGTTTTGTTGAGGTGATTCGGATCCAGATGAATTATTGGGATCGTCGTTACTTTCTACTGGTTCGCATATTCTTCTGACTGGGATTTCAATTTTTCTGGTAGTATTTCGTCCTTGAATTATAGTGTGGCGTTTAGCTGGTTTACCCAAAATTTCGGTATCTGATAACTCATCGTCGGTAGTTAAATCTATTCCTTCTAGCGCTTGTTGTAGAATATCGCGGGTGAAGATTTGAAATAGCCTGGATAAGCAGTCTGCTAATTTTTTCTCCTTTCCTTTAACATATTCAATTTCGTACTTATATTCCTCTAGCCGTAATCGCCATCGTAAGAGTCGCGAGCTAGGGTCCTTCACATTGTGTAACCAAATGAGTCCTTTGTGATCAGTTAGGATTTTGACATTGTTTCCTTGAAATTGTTTTCATTATCCATACTATAGCAAAGAGTTCTTTATCTGACATGCTGTAATTTTCTTCTTCTATATTAAGGGTTCTGCTAATAAATAAGCAAGGGTGTCCGGCCTGGAATAGCACTGCGCCTAATCCTTGATTTGAGGCGTCGGTTGTTAGAGTGAATCTTTCTTTAAAATCGAGAAACCTTAATACTGGTGATATTGTGAATGCGTTTTTCAATTTTTCAAAAGCTTTTTCACACTTTGGAGTCCAATGAAAAATTGTGTCCTTTTGAGTTAGCCTGGTGAGTGGTCTAGCTATAGAGAAAAAGTTATTTTTAAACTTCTTATAGTATCCAGTTAATCCTGGGAATGGTTGCACGTCTTTAGGTGCTTTCAGCTGCTTGCATCCCTGGATTGCCTTGATGTTAATTGGGTTTGGCTTAACACCTTCGGCGGTTACTACATTTTTGTTATGTTCTTCTAAAGTTCTTCCGAATATTACAATATCTTCAACGTAAACGAAACATTTTTCCCCAATTTGTCCTTTGAACGAATTGTCCATCATACGTTGGAAGGTAGCGGGTGCGTTTTTAAGACCAAGTAGCATCCTATTATATTCAAAATGCCCCAATATAGTAGAGAATGCTGTATATTTTTTGCACTTTTCCTTCATGGGGATTTGGTGGAATCCTCCACTAAGGTCAAAGGCTTAGAAAAACTTTGCATTTCCCAACTGGTCGAGGATATCGGCGATTACCGGGAGAGTGTATACGTCCTGGTCGATGTCTTTATTACGAGGGCTGTTTGATAAGTCAGTGACTTTTGGAATTTCTTTGCGCAGTAACTTTAAATGCACCACTGATCCCGTTCACGCCATCTATGAATAGACTCCTGTTGAATTTTAAGCAAGCTGGGTCATTTATTTTGAGTTTGATAGCCACTGAAAGAAGAGAACCTCGTGAATGTTAACGAAAATGGAAAAAAGTGAATTTCGTGTGCGGATTAAGCATTCTTTTTGCGTAAAAACCCATCACTGAAACCAAGCAAAGGCTTGATGAATACTATGGGAACTCTTCACCATCAATTCGAATGATTAAGAAGTTGTTTACTGAGTTCCGTTGTGCTCGTACCAGCACAGGTGACGCCAAGCGTTCAGGTCGTCCAAAAGAGGTCATCACGCCAGAAATCGTCGATAAAATCCATGGAATAAGACTGGAAGATAGGAGAATGGAAGTGCGTGAGTTGGCTGAGGCTGTAGGCATCTCAACTGAGCGGGTACATCACATTTTACATGAATATTTGGACATG
>JAABKJ010008716.1:0-11380 GCA_011634705.1 Andricus grossulariae | reverse complement strand
AATTTTACCGCGATTTCGCTGGGAGCAAGTGCAATTTTTAAGATTAGCACCTGCTCCCGGCGAAATCCTGCGGTTGTACTTATGACAAACTTTTAACTGTATATATATATATATAGCATTTTTCACTGCAAATATTCCTTTTTTCCATGTATCACAATAAAATTATATTTATTATTGCTCAGTAATAATCTTGACTATTCAGAAATAAACATAAAAATTTTAACAAAATGTTGCTCTTGTAAATACAATTTTTTTACATTTTTCCGCTATAACAACATTTTTAAAGGCGCTCTTGCTCCATATATCTATACGTAATTTAATTAGCTTTCCCTGAAAAAAAATGTTTAATCGGATCAGAATTGTAAGGTGTATAATAAATTGGTTCACAAGCAATTTTTTGCCTCTGCGACGCAACGCCTAGCACGTTATACCGCAACCGCTCAACTTTTTTCAAATTTCCTTAATTTATTCTGAAGATAAAAATCCATTCGCAAAGATCAAAGTCTTTCGCAAAGTTTCAAATTGTTTTCCTCGATTAGCAAGCTAAAAAACGTGAAATTGCAGTTCGTGAATAAACTTGCCAACATGAAAAACAACATGCCAACTTGAAAAGGACCATTCTTCCAAAACTTGTAGCGGATGGGGGTGAGTTACAGTAGATTGGAGTATATTTTATTCTATAGAAAGATGCGAGAAAATAATAGAAAATGAATTGAAGATTTTGATTGAAAGAGTACAGTTGATTCAACGAAAATTGAATGCCACAAGTTTCAGGGGCAAACATTGGCGATTTAATTCCGTTTCGTATACGCGGCGAACAATATACCTTGTACCTGAGTGGCATTGTTAATGCGATACTGAGGTACGATAAGGCTACTGAAAATGCTATACTAGGTCTCAAACACTGAGGCTCAATGGACCGCGAATGCACAAAAGCCGGCTTCCGCCGGGACAAGCGGACGAGTTTAATCTTGTTAAATAAAAGGAAAGCGATCGGACGATTCAATTTAATCGGGTTTCTTTCCCGAGTGGAATACTCGCGAGTGCTTTTTTTCACTATTTTCAGCATCGATCAGTACGCGATTCGAGGTAGGAGGTTAGTTCATGAGAGTAACGTATATTCCCGACTGTAGAATTTACCCATAGTAGTATAAAAATAATTTATTTACAAAAGAGTGTACACAAAAATTTTTGGATCATTTAACCTGAAATTCTGTGATCTCTGATAATAGTTGATGAACAGACAAGCTGCAACTTCTAAATGGAAACATTTTTTATATCTCAATTTGTATTTTTAAACGCGCGTGAAAGTTCCGAAATTATTTTCCTCGCGCAATTTCTAATATCAAGGTATCTCAGAAAGGGGCAGAGGGTGATAAATATTTTGTAAATCTAGACTTTATGCATGACTTACCCTACCTCGTACAATATTCAGGAAAAAGACATCATTCCGCAACCCCAGTGGAACATTTCTCCCCTGACTCCCGAAGCAGAGTTAAACCCGTTGTCATATGCCCGCCCGCTGCTATATTGTACGTACATACTGAGGGAATATTAATCCTCAAGCAGAGCCATATATTACTTTTTAACATTTACGCTCGATTAGAATTTGAAAAGGAAATGTTCTTGTCAGGTCGAGAGACTCAATTAGTTTGACAACGTAGTTACTCAAAAATTTCCCAGTTTGTATACTCTTCATTCACAATTCTTAATATGCGATTTAGCAAACGAAAGGTTTTAACGGTTCCATGCGGAGCAATATTGTCGGAAATTATTTCCGGGTGCCATAATAATTTTTCCTGGTCAATGAAACCCGTATGAAGGCTTTCGCTCATCCGTTTCGCCAGCTGTGCAATTTCGCGACGTACAGAATTGTGCATGCGTTCGTGAATTTGAAAAATAATATGCGTTGCCGAACACAGTGAATGGAGAACTCAGCTCTACTGAAAAATTCGAGAAATTTTCTACTTTCTTTGATTTTTAACTGTTAGGTATTCTAGTATTACAGCGACTCTAAACCACAATCGTTAAATGCAAAGAGTAGGGCGGGAAATAATTACAAAACACATAGGAATGATGCTGTTTTACTCTAGGGAACATAATATAAAAAGTTAGTCGATATTATATAAGATTAGTTCAAAAGTGAAGAAAATTTAATTTTCCAACAATTTAAAGCATACTAGTTATGGAAAATTTAAAAATATTAGAATAAATCTCACGTAAATCTTTGTTACTTTGCTATTAAGTAAAGATTGAAAGAGCTTCTGAAAGAGCTTCTAAGGAACAAACTAAACGAACTTCCTTTAGACATTCCTCTTATTAACAACATAGAGCTACTCCGATCTAGCCACCCTCAGCATTGGCGGCAAGTTACAATCGCGAAATCTCTCCCTTGGAAAAATTTAAAGTTCACAAAAAATTGGCAAATGTGCCTGAAGACACGCCTGTGATTAGTCCAAGAAATAATGTAGGTCAAACCACTAACCTTCTTCAATTTCTTATCGGCGGAGGGCAGTAAAACTCCGCTGTGATTGGTCATAGAAATAATGTAAGTCACACCACTAATGTTTACTGATTATTAAATATTTTTCGAAATGAGAAGTTCTCTAGCCATATCCATTAATCACGTCAATTATCCACATCATCTACCGACGTCTTTCAGCCACGGCCACTAACCACGTCCACTAACCACCCTTACTAGCCTAGGTATATCTACTAGAAACGCCAAATAATCACGTACAATAGCTACATCATATAAACACGTATACCAGCCACGCCTACTATAAACACCTACTATTCGCGTCTTCTAGCCATGTCCACTAACCACGCCCACTAGTCACATACAATAGCCAAATACACTAGACACATGCACTAGCCAAGTCTACCCACTATCAGTTTTGTCTAGCTACATCCACGAACCACGCCCACTGTCCATTTGCACTAGCAATTCCCGATAGCCACGTACACTAGTAACGCCCACCATCAAGTTTGTCCAACCACTTCCATTGACCACGTCCACTAGCAACGCCTACTGTGCACATTTAATAGCTCATACTGTATACCAATTTTGGAATCCTTTACGCAGCTTGCCATAAATTGTATTCGTGAATGTGAGATTTCTTGAGACGCTCGAGGCTGCATTGCTAACGTCTGTTCACAACCTTTCGATCAACTTTATACAAGTGCACCAAGAAATCAATAGCCACATTCGCTAGCCTCCCACAAATGACACATATCAATGCAACGCAATGTACGCAATGTACGCAATGTACGCAATGTACGCAATGTACGCTGACAATATTAATATTAAACCAAAAAGTTCCCCGTTGTGGAGCGGTTAAGAATGTCCAAGAATGAAAATGAATTTCTGAAATATTTTTTGGCAAGTGAATTTCTGCTATACAATTTCGCAGAATGGGATCCGAGCGAGAATGTTGTCTTTGAATTTTCGGGCCGTCTTCATGTAGGGGGAAATCGGAACAACGCGTGTTTGTACAGTGCAAGCACCCGGTTTCAAACGGCCCACTGCACGTTACAAGGCTCATGTAATCCGCTTAATTCCCGATAAGCTGGTACCTAATCTTGATTGCATTCTCTACCCTTTGTTCCTCGTGCTTGAATGCCTGGCACTTGAAGCACACCGGTCTCACACTCCATTGTGGAGAAAATCCCCTGTTTTAAAACACTTTACGACTACAAACTATCCGTTTACCAAATACCTTGTTATACGATCCTTTAACTCTTTTACGCAAAAATGAACACAGCCCCTTTTGCTACTGTTTCGAATAGGTCAAGATTAAAGTGCTTCACATGGCCAATTACGTAACGTTAAATATTTGAAATATACAGTAAACGTTCTTTGAGAAGCTTAAACTCTATGAAATGCATTTATATTTGTAAACACTCTACACTAATGTTATAAATTTTTCGCTTGAATAAGATTAATCTTTTTGTAATAGTCTACAATTAAGTGTTTCAAGTGAACATGAAACAAGGGTGAAAATGAATGCTTCGTTATATTTTCCGAATACTTCCACCGACTTAAAACAGACTTTGAAATTGACTTTGAAATAGATTGATTGTCTAAAAATGGTGCTAGGTCAAAAATCTGAAGTGAAACGTAAACAGAAGACGGCCATATTGTTTGCAAACTTTCTGTAATTTCCCCCAGATGGCGTTTTTCATTCATAACAGCACCGAGATATGGTTAAATTCATGAAAGGTCCCCACGTCTAATTAATAGCTTTAAAATTGCAACTAAAAAATGTTAGCCATCTGTCTCTGGTATAAAACTGAAAATAGGGAGTGGAAATTTATGGATGTTGACTATGACTTCAGCAAAAGTAACAAAAGACCTAAATCATGCTTTTCGCAATGTTTCATCGCTTTTCTGAAATCGAGAAACGTCAGTGGCAATCTCAAAAAAAGTTATCCAGGAAGTATCGCTATCGTCACAGAGCTTGAGCAAAATCAATACCAAGATTTTTCAACATGTCGTGTATCTATATACGCATTCGGGTAGGATTTTAAGTTTAACAGCAAAAACAAATATATATCCAAGTCGATACGTCTTTCTCGCAAAAACCTAGCGCGGTCAAAATCGTATATCTGTTCATATGCTTGCACGTATATATGCGATGTCCATGTAAGCTCGTAAATATACGTCGCGTTCAGAAAATACGAATACTTCCGGAAATAGAACGTTATGATTTTTTGGATATAATAATTTTGTTTAATAGTGATAATAAAATTCGAACATTCAATATGACGGTTTAAATTAAGATAACATACAAAAAGAAAGATATCAATGTTCGCTGGAATGTTCGTATCTCGACCATATAGGAAAGCGATATCTCACTCGTACATTAACGGTAAAATAAAAAAATTCTTCTTTTCGTTGTCCGAAAACACTAATTTTCTAACATTTTTCAGACACAAAGTGGTACAAAATTGAAGTTTCGTTATCGACTGTCTTTATAATTGAAAAATCGTAGAAAAACGACTCTTTACACTCTGCAGTCTATACACGTACTTAAAGAATCAAAAAGTAAAAAAGTAATTATTTGAAAAAATGCATATACTTAATCAGTTTGAGTTCATCATTTAAGTAAAAGTATTACAATCATTAAAAAAATATGATTTGTTATAAAAAATCTAATAAACAATTGTTAGAATAGCAATATAAATTGTTAACAAAAAATTATAGTAGAACTTTAGAAAATTCCGATTACCTTCGATTCTTTTGAAACTCACATATTTAATTAATTTTGTCACACTGAAAATGAATCTGACCGAAAATATCCCGCTTTTTACTTGAAATTTGTTCTCTCTTACCGTTTTCGAGATATCGAGAATTTTCACTCTCAAGAATGTCTCCTATTTTTTTTAACCTACTGACTTCACGTATTTTTTCACGCTGTACACGATTCCAACCAAAGGGGTCGAGGGTGCCTCCGAGTCGGAAACGCTCCTGAATCGGAATCGCTCTCAATTCGAAGGCAAGTTGAGCCCTTTCCAATGGTCACCGATTTTTTTGTGTTTCTTGAAAAAGTGGTTTGGCGTGTGCAGGAGATGAATGTGGCCCTTATCCCCTTCCGCTCACGTTTACTTGGCCCCACATTTGAAATGCTCAGTAATACTTCAACTAACACCTTCCACCTCTTCAAGTTCCCTGATTTAAGATGCCCAACTCTAGGACGCATTGTTTTTTTGGGCCCCTGGAAAAGGTGTTGAATCTGAATAAGGGGAGAGGGTAGTTTGGGCCACATCCCTCTCACCACTTATACCGAACACCCTTTCCATGAGCCACAAAAAAAATCACGCGTCCTAGTGTTAAGAATTTCACAGTAAACACAATTGGTAAAAAGCTTTTCAGGTAAAAATACTGGGGGTAATCTCGGCATGCAAAAAAATGAAGATCGGTAAGCGTAAAATTTAACATTTGTGAATATCCATTTTACCCTTGCCGATTTAATTTTTTGTGCATGCCGAGATTACCCGCAGAATTTTTACCTAAATCAGTTTTTACCCTTTGTTTTTTCTTTATTTCAATCATAGACCTTGGAACGGTGGGAGGGACGATGTTAGCCCCCACCCCCCTACTCACGCCGAAACTCTTTTCCAGGGTTCCTCAAACAAAATTCCACGTCCTAGTGAAAAATACGTAAACTCAGTGGGTTGATTATTCACTCCCGAGGTGAAGTTTTACTGAACTGGGGCAAACAGCGTTTGATCAGAACAAATTATCCAATTTCACGGAAATAGATTTAGAATTTGATAATGTCTAAGTCACACTGACCTAAGCTTGGAGCAGGCTCGACTGCAGATTGCGATAATTAAAGCAATTTTCAGATTGAATGAAAAATACAAACTTATTTCCGAGATCTTGAGTTTGTAAATGTTATGTTTTTTTACAAAAATAAATACTTATTTGAGAGAAATAAGCACGCTGAATGATAATAATAAATCTTTGACTCATAATGTCTTGATATTACAGTATAACAGACGTTTTTTTGCTGCAAAAGACCGATAAAAATAAGAAAATTATAACCTTTTTCAATAGATGATAATAATTTCAAGAAATATCGAACAAATCTTTTGAGCACAACGTGTGTATGATTTTTAAAGAATTTTTCATGCAATGAACCCTTCAAATATACATATAGGACATGAGTTTGATTAAAATCGAATGGATTTAATCTTTTCTGCAGCCATACCCAAATTATTTGGGTACTTTAAACCATCAATTTGTACTTGTCAAATAGCTTGTTATCGTTGCTAAGTTGATAATTGGTATAGTGGAATCTTTTTGGATCAAAATAATGCTGAAGATTTTACACTATTTATTAACATAAAAGTATATCGATGTATGGGTTTTTTTAGTAAGTCAATAGAAAAACATAGCAGTTTCTTTCATTTTCCAAAATTTTGACGCTTTTGAAAGTTAAAAAAAATTGACATTGGGAATGTACCACAAATCGTTCTTTAAGTATTGCTGTATCATAAATTATTAAAGATGAAAAGTAAAAAGTATTCTCTGAATTTCTTACATTCAACGAAATATTTCTTATGTTAGTATTGAATTGGTCTCCAAAGGCTTCTTAAAATTTGTATTTTATTCTGATAAAAATTTAAGTATTTTTAATTTTTACATCATAATTAGAAAATTTCTGTCTTTGAAAATTCAAAAATATTGGAATCACACGTGGACTAGAATTCATTTTAGGTTATTTTTTTACTTCACAGACATAATTCTTTTAGACCAAGTTGCCTCTATTTAGTTCCTTGGACTTCCTAGTCACGTGTGCATCTTTTCCATAACAGGAGAAATGGATCTAGTTAGAAACAAAAATCGCCAGAAACAGCCTGTGTGCAGGACCTTAAAGATGTGAGAAAACTAAGTTCAACAAAAACTCTTTCTTTCGTGAAATAGGTTAAAAAAGTTTCATGTATCTCAGAAAAAATCGAATTTAACATAATGAGATCAACAATTGTCGTTGCCATAAAAGTCTTTCTCATGTTAGCTTGACCTCAGATCTAGATGTAAACAAAATTTAGTTTTTTTTGCAAAGAACCTTTGTGATGGAGAACGGTCTTTAAAATACAACTGAAAAAAAACCTTTCCCGGTTGAGAAAACTCAAACTTATTCGACTGTTCCATACAACATGGAATCAAATTCAGATAACTCCGTATAAAGAAGCAAGTTTACGGTTGTTTCGTATAAAAAATCAGGTTCAGGTTGCTCCGTATATGGAATTGAATCCATTTTTATCGATTATTACACTCGGACTTTTAGTGATACAATAATTAAAATCAGGCCGCTCTACAGCGGGTGATTAATGTTATGGAATTCACGACAATATTTTGTATTTTAGAGAATATGTTCATATATAATTACATGCTACAGAACGTTCTGCTTGATTATTTTATTCCAAAAAATCGAAATGTCAAAAAATAGACTTGTTTTGATATTGAGCAACTCTAACCTGATTTTTTATACGGAACAGCAGTAACTTGTTTCTAGAAGTAAACGATAATTAGGATAAGGCATAAGCTTTAGACCCACTCCATCTGCTTGCGGGTTCGATTCCGCCTCTATAGAAAAAGCTTCTCTAATTACCTAAAGTCCTTGTTCTTGGTGGTTTGGAATTTACCTCAAACTGTAGGTCCCACTACCACCATAGAGTCAGTATTTGTGTGTGTGAAGAAATAGGGAAGAGGTACAAGGAAAATGTAAACCCTCAGGGGACACATTAGAAACTATTATTCCATATTGCATGGAGCATTCAAATTACTTTCATTCTGCCTGAATCAAAAACTTATACTAACGCGTTTTTTCTGTATAAAGGAGATATCATTTTTATTCGTTCGATAAAAATTTAATTCAAAAATTGTTATAGATTGTAATTATGAAGTATTTTTTAACTATTCCAAATTTTTACTGGCTCTAAATGAAATTTTTATTGCAGCAAACTCACGTGACAAATATCCCATTTTCACATCCCGTGTGTTTCATAGTCACCTGGTTACTTCGTTTTTCTCATTGAATATTCATTTCATGAATTTTCCCAAAAGTTGAATAAAGATTAATTTCAGATTAGCACATCGCATAAAGCAAAAAAGCAATTTAAATACTGTAACTCCTGAAATGAAAATTGTCTGAAAACAATTTTTTCACAGGCAATCTTTTATCTTAGTTCAGGAGCGAAGTATGAAATTCTCGTTAAATATTATTATAAAATACGAGCTGTTACCACGCATGCTGCGTGTTACGAAATATTGTTTTACCATCGATAAATCAAGATTAGCTTGTAAAAATGTAGCGCACGACCAGAGTGACATATCGATATTAATATCACTCGCTTTATAAAATATTGCACTTTAACAACGTAATAACTCCTGAACTACAAGTGACGTGTTTGTAATTTTTTTAATAAATCAGACATTTGTTTGTCAACAACAGATATCTTTTCATATATTTTGATGTGCACTTTCAAACTGGGAATGTTTACACTGAATTAAAGTCCCAGTATAGTCATAGATGTTAATAAATAGACTTTACATGCTTGTTAGTTTCATGGCAGGATTCTCAAAAGAAATTATTATGAAGTTATGTGCTAGGACATATTGTAATAATTATATATCCGAAAGAATCAATTTTCGATATGACATTCAAAATAGTCGCTTCGCTGATAATGAACAAATTCTGTACTTGACAATCACTCATAGTGGAGAGAGTCATATCAATTCTGTAAACTCACGGTTTAGCAGCCTGCGCTTTCGGATTTAATCAGACAGTAATTTCTATCAGAATTCGGCAACTGATTGCTCGGTCCAGACTTCAATTGGCAATCGAACTGAGTGCTGAGTAAATAATAAAATAACGATGAAATGCAAAATTACGCAGCCAATCAGCAGACGAAAACATTTAAGGCTGACCGACTTTTGATTTTACTATGCTCTTTAATACAAAATTGCATTGGTAAAAGAAAGGAAATAAATCCAACTCACTTTTTTCCACTATAATCTAGAAGCAATGAGAATCAAAATCAAACGTCAGGTACACTGTTCATTTCTTTAAGAAGGTATATGCTTGTAAAACTTATTTTTTTCCTTAGAACCTGATATGCAAATTCTTAAATTTACCTTTTTTAAATAAAATTACTTATTATCTATTGATAGACCAGAGGCTTGTAGTATGCTTATATAATCAATGCCGTTTTCTGACATATTTGACCTTGCGGTAAAATGATCACTAATAATGTTTTCTTTGCAAATATATTTCTATTACTATAAATTGTTTGGGCACAATAAGATGGTGATAAAAGTGATATTTCATCTGAAACAAAACCCTTGAAGCAGGAAAGATTTGTTTCATTTGAAAGGGGGAGGGTGCCATTATTTTGATACATAAAATGAATTTAAATACCGTAATTTGTTTTTGACATTTCACAAGGCAAGTAATCTATCTTTCGATCTTACAACGTGTTTCGAATTCGACTTTAGGACTATGCAGGAGAGGGGATATCTGCGTATTTGTAACATGGGTTGTCTCTAAGTTGAAACCATAATCTTAGCCAATTTGTAATTCAAATAGACCTGATACGAGATAAATTACTGACCCTCGAAGTGCCAGCTCTTTTCCTGCCCCCTTCCACAATTTCGTGAGCATAAAGCAAGGGGGCGCTGGAGCGTACGTATAGTATCTTTGAATACCTTAACCGAGGAATGTCGAGAGGATCTTTCTCGGAAATAAGTTACTTTTTCCAATAGACTTCGTCCAGAATTGTATTTCATTCTTGAGAGAACTTTTGTCCAAGATTAAAGGACTAACCCTTCTGGTCGTCGCCCGACTCGCACCCGCTGACCAGCTAAGTATACCCCCACCATTGCGCTAAGCGAGTTACCCCTCACTTGCTTTTACCAAGCATATCTGGCATCGGATTAGAGGCGGACATACGTGAAATCTTGAAATTAGTATCCATTGTACTTATACTCCCTTTGCATTCAATACTCATTCATAGATTGCCTATATATTACTCTAATTTGGAAGGCTTAGAATTTACATTTATTCAGTTTTGAAGACTTTTAAACTAGACATTGAAAACTTCGCAAATTTCTGAATTGATGCAAATCTTACTAAAAATAATATATCTTTGATAATATTTGGTCAAATATAACAAATTAAATGTTTATAAACACTTCAGATAAACAAATTAAGTTTGTTGGGCAGTTACACGTAGAAAAAAATCGGTTTCCAAATCAAAATAGCTTGAGAATGAATAATAACACTGCATGCTAAGATTCACTCAGTGAAAATTCCTGGAATATTTTCTAATAATTACTTAACTACGATCGGGCCCTGCTAAGCAAGTATGGCAGTCGGTCGCATGTTTAATCGCTCGTCAAAATTTTGGTTGTTTACGGGCGGAGTTCGTGCAGTGTAATGTATAAAGTACTTTTAAAGTAACTATTTGTCACTAATATTCTCGATTTTAGAGATTTGTGAGTGTCACAACCATTACTGCAATCAATTTTAGGAAAAAAACTGTTGTTCAAACCGCCAATCTCTCAAGATCGTTGTGTCAGGCGTACAGTGTGTTATTGTTGCCATCTCTGTGTCACGTCTGTTACTCGATGCAATGGCTCTTGAAATCTCTGAGGATAAATTTGAACTCTTAATGAAAAAAATGGAAAATCTGGAGTCCTCACTTTTAGCTCTCCACAGCGAAATTGACCATCTTGCGCTAAAAAATCAAGATCTTAAAGTCGAGCAAGAAAAGCTGAGATCGGTTATTACGGTACAAGACCGGAGAATCGAGGCTATGGACAGAGCGTTGAGAAGCAACAACCTGATTATTTTCGGTGTTGTTGAGGAAG
>JAABKJ010008715.1:0-11380 GCA_011634705.1 Andricus grossulariae | reverse complement strand
GCTTAGCACGGACATGAACCACTTTTCTAGAAAAATTTAGCACGGAAACGAACCACTACAGCTAGAATCTTCTCGATTTCGATAAGATAGGAATATTGCGTTAGAAACCCCCCTGTACATCTACTAGTAGGAGGTCCTTTTGCAGGACTCTATTCGTTGACGGTCCAACAAGATGTGTGTCCTTTGGGATTCTCCTACGGCAATGTTGGAAAAACTTTGGTAGGATGTAAGTGCTTCCTGAACCATTTCCCAGTACCGATTGGAACACCGGTATTGGATGCAATTGTTACGTCAGGTAGTAGGTTTGTTCCATTAATGGAATATTCATAAGTATGCTTAGGATTTCCCTTATGTAGATTGCCGTGATGGTAAGTATGCTGGATAACTCCTCAAGGTCCACCTGTGGTCTTGGGATCGGGATCTCAGCCCTAGGATGATGATCCTGGATATCCCGATAGATTGGTTTCAATTGCTCGGATGTCAAAAGTCAGAAGTGCATGCTACCCTGACGAGATGTGTGGATGACCTCCAGGATGCGACGGGAAGCGCGGATGTAATCATCGAGGCTGGAATCTACTGGCGTGAGCACGTGAGTCAATGCTTCAGCGTTTTTAAGCTCTGCAACTGCCCGCGTAAGGTTCTTTAGTCTTAGATTGTTCTGAGACAGTTGTCCTTCGAGCCGAATTAATTTTTCCTTATTGTTCTTCGAAATTAGGTGTATTTCTTCTATATGAGCTCTCACCATGTGAGTCTGTTGGCCGACCAAGTAAGACAGGTTGGCTTGAGCCTGATTGAGCTCGTAGATTTCAGCTTCGAGGGTTCTTCCGTCACTATATGTCATCAATGACTCGTCTCATCGGTCGCAAGTGCTCCTAGTAGATTCCTGTACTGGTCTTTAAAGGGGTTTCCCTATACGTGGTGGGGTCAGAGCCCTCAGAGGTAGTAAAGGGGGGCAGCAGAATCAACAACCAGGAGTTCACCATCTTGCGTAAAAATAACATGCGTTAGGTCTTCTCTTTGGGAATGAAAGGAAGTCCAAGACAGGATAAACTCCCGTTTACCAAAAGTTCAAGCGAGATGTCGTTATGTTTGGCGAACCGGTCGCTGGAAGTAGGCTTGGTCTCCTACCTTTCCGTTTAAGGGCCGGGCCTTACGATCGTACTATTCCTTGGAATTCTTTTTTGCCCTACCAGATTCATGGCTGCGATTTTTTGCATTTCCGATATCCTGACTATTAGATGGCGCAGGTAGGAGCCGTAAGTTTCAAGTTGTTCGCCTTTATGGAAGGAACTCGTGGTTCTTGCCACTCGGCCGAACACCAATTCATAGGGCGTGAAATTGGTCGCTTCGTGCACTGACGTATTATAGGCGAAAATAGTTAAAGGGAACAATTGGTCACAATCGTCATAATAGTCGGCGTAATGCTTGATATAATCCGTCAGGACTATGTGGCTCCTTTTAAGGGCCCCGTTGGTCTGGGGTCGGTACCTGGAAGTTGTAAGCTGTCTTAGCTGAAATAGCCTCTCAAGATGCATCATGAGCTTGCTTACAAAGCTCTCTCCCCTATCAGTTAATGTGCTCCGAGGTGCATTGTACTGAGAGAACAGGGAGGTGGCCACCGCGTACGCTATGGTGATGGTCTTGGGGTCGGATATAGGAACAGCTATGCAGAACTTACTAAAGTAATCCTGCCGTGTCAAAATGTGGCGGTTTCCATTCGGGGTGGTAGGTAGTTTTCCTACCGCGTGAAAAGACACTTTTTCAAAAGGTTCGGAAGGGGTGTCGGTTATGAGCATAGGTTCCCGAGTCCAAGCTCCCACCAGCTTCTGCTCTAGCCAGCTTCGGCAACTACGGATAAACTCACTAATTTCGTCTCGTAGACCTGGCCAAGAATACCTCTCCCTGATGCGACGGTATGGTTTGGTCACACCCTTGTAACCACCGATTAAACTACCGTGATATTCGGCCTTCGGGAGGATCCTTGAATCGGAGGGTGCTTCTTTTTACCACAGAAAAGTTTTATGTGCGGGGGGGGGGCAGGTGTTCGATTCGTTCAGCGGGGCCAAGGGTTTCCTTAGCCGATGTTTCTAGGGCCACAAGTGGAGTGGTCTGCGTTAATTCAGCTTCGGAGACCTTATCAGATCCTTGGGTAAGATGCATCTTGTAGGCTTCCAAAAAGCTTTTCACCATTTCCGCAAAGGTGTCATCGTATTCACTACAGGGGTCAAGGAGCTCTAATTCCTTGTGTAATTCTTCATCCTGTTTTCCTTCGGAGACATGTGCATCGGAGTTGTTTGCTTTCTACCAGTCCTTCATAGTCCCAGCTCAGGGAAGTTTAAGCGTCGAATTGCGCAAAGGACTTCTGAAGGTCTTCCACAAAGCTTGTCTTGGAGGGTGACAGCAGATGGCCCGGTACCTCGCCAATGTCCTCATCGTTCTCGCTACTTACAGGGTCGGGAGCACTCGGACCGTTATTGATTCCGGGGGGAGGGTTTCTCAACTACTTCGGTGGCTGTTGGATCCTCGACGGTTTCTCTGGCCAACTTATCAGCCATTTCGTTACCGAGGATTTCTTCATGTCCAGGAATATGTTCCCAAATCACTTCTAAGGGTTCCAGAGCAGTCTTTATTTTCTCAAATTCTGAGCGGTTCTTAACTGGCTTATTTTCATAAGTCTTCCAGTAATTTGCTTCCCATTTAGGGATCTATTAAATTGAACTGCTGACTAGAAACTTCGAATCGGTTTTTATCCTGAGTTACTTGATGCCGGCTTCGTGGGCCCTTTGGACTACTACGGTTGCTGGTTCGATCTCGGCTGCATTATTAGTCTGGTGACTGACTGCGCTGCGAAGTGTTCAAGTGGCTGTTTGGGCCAAACCAGATACCTATCCCTACTTTCGGTTTTTCGCTTCCATGGTAACTGCATGCACCGTCTACGTATATATCTACAAACGCCAATCGGTCAACGACCGATTGGCGTAAGGTGTAAAAGAGCCTTAAGAAAACGGAATATCTATGTTATAATGTGTGAAATTGTCTAAAATAAAAATACAATTCTTTATTTTATATATGTTTTGTCAATGAGTAAAGTAATCTGCTGCTAATAATAGACTGTCTAAATTATTTTTCCGTGTATGTGTTCTTCTAATTTCCTTACATGCTCTACGTTAATAAGAAGATGAAATTACAATCATAAACAATTGACCCAGAATTACTCTATCGGCCTGACTGCCTAATTTTCCCCATGGATTACGACATGAATATATTATTATGTTTAACATAACAAGAAAATAGCATTATGGTTAAACAGTTTAAGCATAAACTCATCGCTGAATTGAAACGTGATTTGGATTGGAAAATGTCACTAGGACCTGAGAAAAAGGAGGGATAAGTATTTTTGTTTATTTAAAGCACAAGTTATCTTAAATTTGAACGGTGATTAAAAATCCAATTTTCAGTTACAGAAAAAAAGTTTATTTCTACCTGTTGATCTGCTTAATTGACACATTACAAGTTTCCTTCGAAAATTTCATTAGGTTCCGAGAAAATGGAAAGAGAAATTTTTATTTGTCCGAGATATACGTTTTTTTTAACTTTGGACGGTAATTAAAAAATGAATTTTCAATTTAAAAAAAAATGGCTAAAAGTTCAAGGTTTTGTATTAGTAATTTTTCTTCGGACTTCCCTCGTCTTATCCAAAAGATCTTTAAGCTTGGTCGCACTAGCGTTACTTGGCCCACTAGTCTTCCAGGATTTCAGCACAAATGCGTCATGAGTAGTTAGGCAGGGAGAGTTCTGGATCGATTATTATTAGTGTGTGTGAGGTTGAGCGTGCAAGGTGTATACGTTTATGTGTCCATTTGTATCCGTGTGTCCGTGTATATCCGTGTGCGGCTGGCATGGAAACCTTTATGCAAAGCTTCTAGAACATTTTCGAAGGTCATGATGACGTCACAGAATAATATTGCGCAATTTTAAGAGAGTTATTTCTTATCTCAAGCATGTTTCGCGTAAATACTTTCAAGGTTATATTTTGCTTTGTCCTGGCAATTTCTACTGTGTCATATAGTAATGGGAAAAAACAAGGATGATTTATTTCTTCCTTACAGATAGAAATTCATTTAATGCACAAAAGATGCAGGTGTAAAGATGCAATTTGATACGGAGGGCTATGTATGACATCCTGTTTCGTCTATATAAATTTGATTTATTGCGCCCTTATAGATAACATTCAACTAAAAATTCCTCACCTTATTTATTTAGTGCGCACATAATTCGTGAAAAACATTCTTCTAGAACATTCTTGATGACAGCATCAAATCAAACTGCGAAATTTTTTGGTAAATAAGTTCAAGGTTATTTCCATGACGCATTACATTTTTCGTTGCAAAAATTATATCCCAAACGTGTTGATTATAATGTAGAATCTTCTAGAACTCAAGGATAAAGAGGAAGATAAAAAAATATTTTAAGACAATCGAATAATATAGGTAAGAGAGTATCTAAAGGAATAAAGCATTTCTTATGGTAGGTCATATGCTCGGGATTCTTAACGCTCTATTATGTTATCGAGTAGCGAGCGAGGACTCGAGATGAAATCCAGACGTGTTTAAACGTTTTGATTTGAGAAAAAAACATTTCATGCATTGACCGTCTAAGTCTGCATACATTTCATTAGACTCTGCTTTCGTTCTCTAGAGATCACTTCTTTTTACTGCTCTTAAAAGTTCGCTTTCTTAGTCGAACCACAAAGTTTGAAAATCATTATTTTGCCACATGCAACATGGGAGGCAGAGAGGGAGAGATAGAGAGATAGAGAGAGAGAGAGAGAGAGAACAGCGTGCATTCTTCCAGGCTTTTTCACATGTGCTTTAACTTATATCTATTAAGGGTACACTGCCCGGAACTTATCGCTTCTTACGGCATATAAAAACACTTGATATGAGGTCACATGCCTTTTTATTTACAGATATATGCTCGTGCTACTGTATAATATAGTGCTACTGCATAATATAGTTTTATGGAAATAGAGGATGATGTATTGCTTTCTAGCTAACTAATTTAATTCAGCGGTCAACTTTTTTTTCTATAATGTTGAATCTTCTAGAACTTTAAAACAAAGAGGTAGATATATTACTACCAGAGATCATAAAATCCTACCTTACTGATTTTTACGTAAACAACTTCAAAGGTATGTATGATTTTGATGACGAATTACATCTTGCGTTGCAAAACGTTATATACCAAACGTGTCGATTGTAATGTAGAATCTTCTAGGAACTTTGTTGCATCATATGATGCAACATCTGGCAATATTGCTCAAAGGTCTCCAGAAATTTGGTAGGGGGGGTAAGCGTCCCCACGTGTTTGTGCTTAGTTTTTCTGGAACATTCTTGCTGACATCATCAAAAGTATACTGCGCAATCTCTGATCAGTAGAGCGGTAAACGCCTATAGAAGGAGCTACTACTTCCTCTTGAGCTTCTGAGTTGCAAATAAACCTCTATACAAACGATATTAGCAAGTCACAGTGAACATTAGTTCTGAACTAAGCCGGTGCGTGTCGTATTTGGTGCAACGTCTTCTCACAGGAGAAATTAATCCTCACGGATATAAATAAAAGCTTACTGTTAACTGCAAATTCAGTTTGTCACTGCATCAGCACCGATCAACACTGTATGAGCTGGATATTTTTTTAAAGTGTTTTGTGTGATTTTAATTCTCATAATACGTGATTCTCAAGGATATTTTCCCTGTACATATTTCTCATCTATACGTTTTCAAAAATAATAGCCGTTAGAAAACAAAGCAGTTGTTTCGTGGTCGATTGCCAGCATCAGAGTGAAGAACAATTATAAAAAAAGAGAAAAAGTTTGTGAGTGATAAAACTAAATTGTTTCAGTGTGTGCACTTGTGTGTCTACCATTAAACAAAATGAATCTTGAACAAAGTAAACAAGTTATTTAAATCATTCAGGAAGGATATAAAGCTTTGATAGATGCGATGATATAAGAGTCTACAAAATAAGAAAACTGTCAAACTTTGGTACAAAATTTTAAAGTATAACAGAAATTTATCTGTTGAAGAAAAAATACACATTCAAACGACGATAGGCATTTTGAAAGCGTACAATAAAAAAATAAAACATTTGAGAAAGGAAGGACAAGGTCATGATAATAATTCAAATAAGAAGAGAGAAGGAATACAATGGGAAGATTTAGACTCAGCTTTTAAGAGTAGAATAAGGACAGGTTGTGTAATTAACTTAAAGCATAAAGTAAACATTTTTTGGAGGATGCAAAGTCAATGATCGTTCGACGAATTACAAATATTTTAAACAAACATGGGAATTTAAAAGTAGATATTTATCAATAAATTCTGGTATATCAACTTTCATTAATTTACCAAAATATATCAGAGATAAAAAATCTGTTGTAAATATCCAAAATAATGATGTTTATTGCTTTCTGTGGTCGGTAATGGCCGCTCTTCATCCTGCGAAAATTAATGTATGTGAGACTTGATCTTATCCGCATTATAATTCAGAACTCAAGCGTGATGGAATCTCGTTTCCTATAAGTCTTTAAGATATTCCAAAATTTGAGAAAATGAATGAATTGTGTATAAAGGTGTACGGTATAGAAGAGGGCCAAAAAAAGAAAGGTGACATTGTTCCAATGTATCTGAGCAATGACCATCCAGACTATTCTGATGAAAGTAAATTAAATGATATTTATCCAATACACCATTTTGCTTGGATTAAAAACTTATCCCGACTAGTCAAATCTCAGATTACAAAAGATCATGGTCGTACGTTTTTGTGTAACAGATGTCAATGCCACTTTAAATTAGAAACATCTTTACATAATCATAGATTGTATTGTGAAAACATGAACCAATTTCGAATGATATTGCCTAAGGACTATGAGAGAATTCTGAAATTTAAAAATTATAGGTTTAAGGAAAAAGTTCCATTTGCTATTTTTGCTGATCTTGAGTGTCTCTTGCAAGAAATTTCCGATATTCAGTAAGGTACAGGACCGTATCAAAAACATGTCCCACACAGTGTTGCGTATTATTTACATTGCAGTTTTGATGATTCTCTTTCAAAGTTCGAAATTTATGGTGAAAGAGACTGCATAGAGTGGTTCATGAAAGAATGACATAATATTTCTCAAAATATTGATTCTTATTTAACAAATGTTGTGCCAATGGAGAAACTAACTCCAGAGCAAGAACTACAGTTTCTGTCTGTTCAAAACTGTCATATATGTGCAAACCCGTTTAAACAAGAAGAAACAAGACATCGCGACCACTGTCATTTGACTGGCAAGTACCGTGTGCCAAGTCATCAAACCTGTAATGTAAATGACAAAGATGCGCATACTGTACCGGTCATTTTTCACAATAAATAAAGATATGATTCCCACTTTTTTATTAGAGCTCTAGCTAAACAATCTGAAGGTGAAGCTGAATTATTTCCTGTGAATAAGGAAAAATACATTTAATTTACTAAGTATGTTTCTGGCACAAAAGCAAATCTTCGGTTCATAGATTCGTTTCGTTTTATGCCTAGTAGCCTTGAAAAATTATCTTCTTATCTGGGTAATGACGATAAAAAAATTACTCTCAAACATTGTAAAAATTCCGAAGAATTTCAGCTATCAGTCAGAAAAGGAATATTTCCTTATGACTATACTGATGATTGGGAAAAATTAAATGAACAATAATTACCACCTGAAAGCACATTTTATTCCAAATTGAATGATGAAGAAATTTCCAATGAAGATTACCAACATGCATGCAATGTTTTGGAAACGTTTAATATAGAAACTTTAGGAGAATAATCTGATTTGTACTTGAAAACTGACGTTTTACTTTTAGCCGATATTTTTGAAAATTTCAGAAGAAACTGTTTTGCAACATATAATCTCGATCCCTTGCATTACTATACAGCTCCAGGTCTTGCTTTTGATGCGATACTCAAATTAACTGGAATAGAACTTGAATTATTAACAGATCCTGAAATGATTCTTCTTATTGAGAGGGGTATTCGTGGCGGTGTAGCACAGTGTTCCAATAGATATGCCAAAGCGGATAATCGATTTATGGGATCAGATTTTAATCCAAGCGAACCTGAATCTTGTATCTCATATTTTGATAGTAACAATCAGTGCGGTACGGCGATGAGCGAATGTTTACCTTTTGGTGGTTTGGAATGGGTACTTAATCAAGATATCAATGTATAAAATATTCCAGACGATTCACCAATAGGCTACATTTTGGAGGTAGACTCGAAATATCCTGCAGAATGACTTACTTGCCTTTGGCTCCAGAGCACTTTGTGCCCCCTAATTCCTCATGTAAAATACCAAAATTGATAACGAGCTTATTGCCAAAAAAAAAATTATATAGTTCACTGTAGAAATTCAAAACAATATTTAAGTTTGGGCCTAAAGGTAACTCAAGTTCGCAGAATTCTGAAGTTTTAGCAAAAACCTTGGTTAAAAGAGTATATTGACTTAAATACAGAAAAACGAAAAATGTCGAGCAATGATTTCGAGAAAAATGTCTACAAGTTAATGAACAATTCTGTCTTGGGCAAAACAATGGAGAACGTTAGAAAATATAGAGATGTCAGATTAATAACAAAATGGGATGGAAGATACGGTGCAAAACCTCTGATTGCAAGCCAAATTTTCACAACTGCACCATACTCGAAGAAGATATGGTTATTATTGAATCAAAAAGACTTGAAGATAAATTAAAAAAACCAATTTATGTAGGATTAGCTGTTCTCGATCTCTCAAAAATAATTACCTGTGATTTTCATTACAATTACATTCTACCAAATTTTGGAAATCGTGCTTGTATTAATTGTATTAAGCGGGATATTCATAGATTTGATACATGAGAAGGAGGAAATAGATAAAAAATAAGGAGGTGGTGGTGGTGAAAAAGAGGAGGCGCAGGAAGTGGAGGAGGACATGAGGAGGAGAAGGAGGAAATAAATAACAATAAGGAGGAGGTGGTGGTGAAAAAGACGAGGAGGAGAAGGAAGTGGAGGAGGAGCTGGAAGAGGATGACACGAGGAGAAGGTTATCTATAAGGGAGCAATATTATTCTGTGACGTCAACATAACCTTCGAGAATGTTCTAGAAGCTTTGCAGAAGGATCTCCATGCCAGCCTCACACGGATAGACACGGACACAAATCTATTATTGAAAGAACCCAGTCAGAATGAAAAGGGTCCTTATGACCGATACGAAGTTACGTATAGGTCATAATCAGAGTCGGATTACATTCTAACCCGAAAACAATCTGCTTCTGACTGGGCAGATTCTGATAGGGTAGCGAAAATGATGTTCCTATCAAAAGTGTATACATTAATATCAACGAGATAATTTTGAATATGGTTTTCAATGTTAAACTAGCTCCTTTTGCACTTGATTTATCATCTCGCTCATCTTTAAATCTCATTATATCGAGTTTCTCATTCCTCAAAGAATCTGCAGTATCTGCACATTGCATGATTTAAATCCAAAGCAAAAAAATGCATTTACAGAAACATTTTGTCCGAAAACTCAATATTTTCGCACATGATTTGCAATTTTGAAATCGAAATAACCACCAGCAAAAATATTCCATAAAAACGAGTCGAGAAGGATAATGATAATTGTTCAAAAACTCGCATTCTTAACACTCCACCTTTTTTTAATTGTATTCTTGAAATATTTTCTTTAATTACTGCTTTCTTCGAATTCACTTTTATCAATTCAACTTGACCAAAAATTCAGATGTTGTACGTATGTTTTCTATAAAAAACACAAATACAGTTAACTCTTGCGTATTTCAAGACGCACCTATTTCAAGTACCCCAAGCTCTCCTATTTTAAATTGCGCAGTTCCGTCACCTCCCACCGCGGTCCCTGTACTGTCTCTCCCGAGTCAATGGCTGACCAATTAAAAAAAGGTCCGAAGAGCGAGAAGCCCTCTTTGGTTTGAATTAAGCATTTTAGCATGACGTCATGGAAATGTACACGACATTTTGCAGAAAATATTCTAATCGTAAAAGTAAGTCATAAATGTACGAATAGTAATATTTGTCAAGTGTAAAATCTATTTTCTAAGACATGTTCCATTCTTTTGTCGATTAACAACCTTTCAGTGTCACGAAATAAAATAAAATATCCAAAATTTTAGGCCAGTGTATCAGTTCGGGTACTATAACGTCAAATTTTGGATAGTTGATTGTATTTCGTGAAACTGAAAGGTCCTCAACCGATAGAAGGATGAAACAGAATTGCGCAAATGCAATCTAAACTAAAAATCAAGATGTGCCACCTATGCTAACCTTCCTAACATTTTCACCCATTCTAGCTTGACCGTGACGTCATGCTACAATCTGAGTATTCCGCGAGAAATTTAAGTCAAAGATATTTGAGTCGTTTTTGGATTCTATTATATTGATTTTTAGATGGAAAATTGTACTATTTCAAGGAAATGTTATATTTATCACGACGTACGTAACAAAAACACTTGTAAAACACTGACATGCATGATGCGCAAATGTATACACATGTTTATAACGCGCTCATCGATACAAGACCGGCGCAGCCACTGAACGTCGCTTGACAAAAATAACTCGAGGACTCGCGGTAGAGGTGGGAGCCCCTCCAGCCTTGAAATTCGCAAATGTTTACGTTTTGCGGCCCTTGAAATCCGCAAGAGTTCACTGTCTTAAAGTCCCATTTAAAAAAACTCATAAGTCCAAATTTAACAACTTCCTGGCAGTATTGACTGAGAAGAAAGAAGGCTTTGTTAAAACCCATAAATTTCAACTTTAAAAGGTTTCAAAATACATAAAAATAATTTTTTTGTACACAAATGTGCGAGAATAGTATATTGTGATGATAATGCGCGAAATAGGTGATTCACGATGAGTGTGAAGTTTGCCACACGAGCGGAAGCACGTGCCATGAGAAGTTCCGCCTCAAAATGATGAAATTCAAGGGTGAGACGGCACAATGAATAAGAAAGAAACTGGGGAAAAGGAGGTCAAACACCCTACTAAAATGATTCACATTGGCCCTAGAATCTAGTAATCTGAAAATTTTCAATTATTTTGAGGGGGAAAAAGAGGAAGCAGAATATTTTTACTCACTCATTTTTACTCAACTCAGTTTTAATTTTGGACACTGATAAGGGACCATTCATTAATTACGTAAGCGTCCCGAGGGGGAGGTTTTTTTTTCAAATCTCTACATGACCTTACCTCGGCGGGAGGGGGGAGGGGTTTACAACTATTCTTACGTAATATCTTACTACGTCAATTATTGTTTCAATTCGAACGATCACAGTAGCTACATTAATTCTACTCA
>JAABKJ010008714.1:0-11381 GCA_011634705.1 Andricus grossulariae | reverse complement strand
AAAATAGAATTATTTTCAAGAAAATAGTTCAATTTTCAACCAAAAAATATTTTTTACTGAAAAAGCTGAATTCTCAAAAAAAAAATAGTTCATATTTCAACATAAAAATATTTTTATTTGAAATAAAAAACAGTTGAATTCAACCAAAAACGACGAATTTTCAAAACAAAAAAAGTTGGATACTCAACCAAAACAGAATTATTTTCAACAAAATAGTTAAATTTTCAACCAAAAAATATTTTCTACCAAAAAAGATGAATTCTCAACAAAAAATATAATAGTTGATATTTCGAGACAAAAATATTTCTATTTGAAATCAAAAACAGTTAAATTTAAGCAAAAAATGAATTTTTTAGAAATTAATTCATCTTTGAACGAACTGGATGAATTTTTAATTGAATAGTCGAATCTTGAACCAAAAGAGAATTATTTTCATCCAAGTACTTGAATTTTTAACCAATTATTTTAAATATTAAGTATTTTAAATCAAAAACAGTGGAATTCAACCAAAAGAGAATATAGAAGAGAATATAGAAAAAAGTGTGAAGTCTGAAATTATTTATGCTACTGTTAATATGGAGTTTTACTTTTTAAAAATTCTTTTTTTTCAGGTGCAATTCATCATTTTCTTGTTACACCTTCTCGTCGCTTTGACACCATCCTGTCCTGTTCCAAAATTTCCTGTTTTTGTTATGATCATAAATGTAATTTTCAACTTAACCTTATTTTATAACTTTTACAAGAAAGCCTACTTGGATCCGAAAATAAAAAAGTGATTCCGTCTACAAAGTGTAATATAATTTACAACTAAGAGTGCAAAATAATGTTCAAATATTATTATTTGAGACTGTTTAGGATAATTTCGTCATCAATAACACAATTTATAATAAATCAATCAAATTTGAGGAAAAATTTTTTTTACTCTATTCACATTAATATGATAAGGCTTTTCGAGAGAAAGAAGTAAATTAATGGGCATTGCCTTATAAAATAATTGAATCATCCGTGAACTACAATACCAATTTGGGGATATTTTTACCCCCCGACCTATAAGGAAGAATTTTGAAAAATGGTTGAATTTTCAACAAAATAAAGAAATCTTTAACAAAATATTTGAATTTTTAACCAAATGTAGTTCAGTTTTCAAAAAGATGAATTCTCAACGAAAGATTTAATATTTCTTGTATAAGTGTATAAATTTTCAGTCCAAAAGGACGAATCTTCAACAAAGCAGTTAAATTTTCAATTAAAAAAAAATGCGAAAAAATAGTGGTATTTTAAATCTACAAATATGAATTTTCACGATGAAATAATCGTTTTAATTTTCTGCTCAAAAGGACGAATTTTCAACATACTAAATGAATTTTCCACAAAACAGTTAAATTTTCCACCCGACACTACGAATTTAAAAAAAAAAAGTGAATTCCCTATCAAGTAATTAATTTTTCACATCTATACTGTTATTTTTAAACAATTAGTTGAATTTTCTACCAAAATAGTGGAAAAGAAATATAATTTACAAAAGAAATAATAGTATATTACATCACAAGTAGGGGTTTTACCGCCGAAGGCCATGGTTTTTCCGGTCGTTCTGTGAACACTAAATCTCTGGACCCTCAGTAATTAACATGTAATTAACATAAATAACATGGTGGTTTCGAAAAAAAAAAAATCCAGCAAAAACTGGAATAGTTACATTTTCAGTTTCAAAAATTAATTTTTAACACACAAACATTTCTACCAGTTTAAGTGAACCAAAAAAGACAAATTAGTAACAAAATAGTTGAATCCACAGCCAAAAAGTAGAATTTTTGAAAAATAAGATTAATCTTCTACCTAAAAAACTAATTTTCAACAAAATACATTTTTACACAAAAAGATTTCATTCTTCACCCAAAACCAAAAAGTTGAACAAATTAATTTTCAAGAGAAACCCCGAATTTGCAACCAGTTAAATTACATAAAAAACACGTCCTTTTAATAAAAAATTTTATCCACAGCTAATAAGATCAAAAAAGGAAATTAATTTTTTTCCCAAAAAGTCGAATTTTGAACAAAATACATTTTCAACATAAAAAGTTTTCAACTAAAAATAGAAGTTGCATTTTAAGTTGAAAAAAAAAATTTCAACAAGAAATAAAAGGAAATTATCTACCATTTAAATTAAACCAAAAATATGAATCTTCTAACACGTAGTTAATTTTTTAAATAGTTTAATTTTTCACAAAATAGTTGGAATTTCAATTAAACAATATAAGTTTTCAACTAAATAGATCAATTTTCCACAAAACAATTTTATTTTTAAATCGACGCTATGTATGTTCAACAAATAAGTTAAGTTTCTACCAAGTAGTTATTTTTTCACATGAATATGTAGTTTAATTTTCATCCATATAGTTTAATTTTTAACCATATAGTTGAGTTTTCCACCAAAATAGTTGAATTTTCACAAAAAAGATGAATTTAACAAATGTTGAATTTTCAAATAAAAAGAGGTACATTTTCAACCAAAAATGGAATATTTTAATATCCAGTTTGTAAAACTAATTTTACAACAACAAAAAACGAATTTTCAACAAAATAATTCAATTTTCAACCAGAGCGATGAATTTTAAACAAAAATGATGAATCTTCACCTGGAATATAGTTGAATTTTCATCCAAAGAGATGAATTTTCTACTAAAACTGTGGAATATTCAACTGGATTGCTGAAATTATTACTTAAACAAATTATTTTGTGACCAAAAAAAAGAAGCATTTTCAAGAAAATAGTTCAATTTTCAAGCAAAGAGATGAATTTTAGACTAAAATTGTGGAATATTCAAGTGCATTGCTTGAATTATCACTTTAAAACAATTAATTCCCAACAAAAAAAAACGCATTTTCAAAAAGATAGTTGAATTTGCAGTCAAAAAAATTTATTTAAAAAAATCGAATTTTCAACAAAATAGGTAAATTTTCAACTGAAGAGATGATTTTTCAATCAAAATGATGAATCTTCAAACAAAAAAAAAATGAATTTTTAACAAAGGAGTTCAAGTTTCAACCAAGTAATTGAATATTCAACCAAAATCATCAATTTCCTACCTAAAAAGACAAATTTTCAACAACATACATGTATTTTCAAATAAAAAAGATAAACTTTTGACCAAATAGTTAGATTTTTCAAATAAAAAAGATTCATTCTTTACCTGACATGGAAAAATATAATTTCTAGTTTAAAAAAGTAATTGCATTTGCTTAATTCTAACAACAAAAATTGAATTATATCAATCCACAAGGTGGAATTTGCTGTCCAAAGAAACAAATGTTCAACAAAACAGTGGAATTTCCTAATTATAAAAAAAAATGAATTTTTAGCCAAATAGTCGAATTTTGAAACAAAAAAATCAAACTTTAACCCAGAAAGTTGAATTTTCGAAGAAAAATTATATATTTAATATTTCCACTAAACGAAATGAATGTTCGACAAAATAGTTAAATGTTTAACCAAAGAGTTTAATTTTCGACCAAATATGTGAGCTTTTTACCAAATAGTTGAATTTTCAACCTACAAAGATGAATTCATAATCAAAATCTCGAATTTTCAACAAAATACATGAGTTTTCAAATTAATAATTGAATTTTTAACTAAAAAAGATAAACAATTTTTTTGTAATGTTCAACACAATAAAAAAAAGTAATATATAAAGATACTTCTACAAATAAAAAATATTCATATTCAAATAATTTGTCACGCCCTCGAAAAAAAATTTCCTCACTTTAAAAAAATTCCCTAACATATTCAGGTTTTTCCAGGTGAGTAGACATCCTGATTATTATATACATTCACCTACAGAAAAATGGTTCAGCAGTCGTTTTTTATTCAGCAGAGAACAAATAAAAAAAAAATTTTCTTTAAGGGAATAGAATTTCCAGGTTCATGAGCAAAATTCAAAGACTTTTATAGGTAGAAAAAAATTCAAGGATTTTAACAGGTTTTCAAGAATTTCCAGGACGCTAGACACCCTGGATTAAACTTTGCAAAAATATTTCCTGCACCTGTTTCAACGTCATAAGCTATAAAAAGGTAATTGTGAAAGAAGATCATTTCTTTAAAAAAAAAATATATTTCCTCACGATAGCGAACAAGTGTTTTTAGCCTTCGACTGCCGGAAGCTACTGCCTCAACAAGTCAGAAAAAAATCCATAATTAAAATTCCTGCCTTGCGGAAGAGATCGAAAATTTAATGTAATTCTATTTAAGTATAATTTTTCCCGCCTCCATGGGGCAATAGCCTTCGATAGCCAAAGGCCAAAAACGGTATACTTGTTTGGTTGCATAAGGAAATTAAGACTTTTCGCAAATTCGATTTTTTTGCTCACAATTACTTTTTTACAGCCCGGATCGTTCAAGCAGGTATAGGCAATGTTTTTGGAAACCTTTTCTTTATGTCAGTGCAATAATAAAATGAAACCGTCATAGACTTGTTTTTATCCGGAAGTTTCGTTTTCTGAGACACCTATATACCATAAATATGCATGATTAGTGATAATATCATCTAATCGTATGTAATTAAATTGCTATACCAAAATCTGTTTTCATCCAATAGAAAAGCTTCACCTTGGTCCATGCTAATACGAAACCTTAATATCATCATCGGTCAAAAGTCCAAGAAGGTAGCATTCCTAACTGGAAATATGTGCGGTGACCAGTGGACATAACCGAAAATTCCTTCATATGTTTGAAGCTGATTGATAATTTTATTCATATACGCATTAAGCTGTTTTCAGAGTAGTCTAACTTCATTCAAAGGCAGTCAGCAGTAAAAGTGCACGCTCGCGTGAGGCGGCTCTCACTTTAATTTTTAAGTAGTGATCAATTTACATTTTCTGGGCAATTTCTGAACAATTTCATTAGTTCAAAATGGATATTAGAGAAAAGTTCAATTATTACTATTATGAACAAGCAGGTGAGTAAAATATCTATACAATTATTACAGAATCAAAAAATAACTTCTTGTGAAATATAATTTTCGCATACAAAAATGGCGGTAAAATATAACCGCCAAAAATTAAATAATAAATTATTCAAGATCGCGAAGGAATATAATAATCAAAGTTTTTCATTTTTTTTTTAATAAGAAATTAAATAAAAAGATTTGACTAAAAATAACAAAATTGTAACTGATAGCTATAAGGTTATGATTTTCATAAACGTTAGGAAACGTAAAATAAGTTGACTATAAGTCTGTTAAGCAAATAAGAGAAAAAAATTATATGTTTCGAATTTTTTTAGATGAGTGAACTATAGCTGGTTGAGCTAAATAAACAATTCTATTGTGAGGAGATGACGCGCAATTATTTTGTTTAAATCTTCATAAATGCCTAACGGTTTTGAAAATTTGGATTTTCGCATTAAATGATATATTAATATTTATTTGTGCAGGACAAGATCCTAATTATCAAAATTCATTTAGTTAATTTTATATTTTTTTTTAATGAATGCAAAAGACAAATTTTTTATATATAACAATTTCTTAATTTAGAAATTCCCACAAGAGAAAATATTCGCAATATAAAATTTCCGGAAATGAAAAAATTGGCAAAATATAAAACTCCCGCAAAATATATAATATTTGCGAATTTCAAAATTCGCGACAGTTTATAATATTACCGCATTTAAAATTCCTGAATAATAAAATTTCCAACAGAAAATTGCCGAATTGTAAAATATCCGATACTAAAAAATTCCAGAATTAGCAATAATAATCATTGAAAAAAATATTTCTTGATGCAAAAGAACAATACAAAAACAAGATTTTTATTCTAAGAGCAATAATTAAAAAACTACTGTTTCAGAAAAAAAACTTCCGAGAATTTTATCAATTATTGTATTTCTAATAAATAAATAATATTTAGTACGACATTTTCTTATATTTTTTACATTGGGGAATTTTATAATTCGGAAATTTTCTAGTGATATTTTATAATCCGGCAATTTTCTGTCATGAAATTTATTATGTTGCAAATTTAAAAATTCAATAGCATTATAAACTGACTGGAATTTCAATATTCATGAACGTTTAAATTCGGTAATATTATGAACTTTTAGGTGAACTGAACAATCCCGATAAATTAAATTACCGAAAAAGAAAATATTCGTAATAGAGAATTTCTGAAATTATACATAAAATTACCAAAATAAAAAAATTCCGAATCGTAAAATTCCTAAATAATAAAATTCCCGAATTTAAACGTTTATAAATTTTGTTTAAATTAATATTATTATTATATTAACAATATAGTAATGAAAGAAAATTTTCTTAACTGTTAATTGCATTTTTTTAAATTGAGGTTCAAATTTAAAATAACAATGGAAAAAAATTGCAATGCAAATCATTTCAAATTCTAACAATATAAAAAAAAGTACATTGAACATGCAACAAACATTTTTTTGATTAAAATATTTTATTATTATATTTTTAGTACATAAATATGAATAAACATCAATTTTTCTAATTGTTCAAATTCGATAATTTTCTTGTGTCGGGAATTTTACAGTATTAGTATTTGTAAATTTTCAAATTTGGTAATGCTATAAACTGTCGGAAATTTTATTATTCGAGAATTTTCTGATTCGCTCATATTATAAATTGTTCGGAAATTTAATTATTCGAGAATTTCCTAAGTCGGGATTTTTACATTTTGGCAATTTTAAAATTTCCTAAATTTTCTATACCAAAGATTTTGTTTTGCAGGAATTTTTAAATTACGAAATTATTACATATCTTTCTTCCTGATTTGTTTCAAAAATGACAATTTACTTATTGAGTTTTATTAGTTATGATCTTATCCAGCATAAATAAATATTAATATACAATTTAGTGCAAAAATCAAAATTTCCAAAACCGTTAGACATTTATGAATATTTACAGGAAATGTACGCTCTCACAATAGGAAAACATTATTTTGTTTATTTATCTTAACCAGCTATTGTTTACTTATTTGAATTAATTAGATAATAATAAGTAGATAATAATGCGAATATTAGTGAGATATATATTCTTTCTAAAGTGATAAAAAAGTTGGAAAAATAATTTAGCACGTAACGTGATATTTTCTAACATTAAATACAGTCTTCTTTTTCAGATCCACGTGTAACGGATTGGCCTCTTATGGGAAGCATATGGCCTACTTTTTTAATACTAGTCAGCTATGTATATTTTGTGTTCCAATGTGGTCCACGTTATATGAAGAACAAGCCTGCATATGATTTAAGGACATTTATTAGGTGCTACAATATTTTTCAAATTATTACCAATGCTTATATAGTAAGAGAAATATTAGCTGTTTATCCAGACGCCACAGCTTTACGATGTGTTCCAGGCGATTATTCAACAACTCCGGGTGCTTTGAGAGTAAGTCAATTCGAAAATAAGTGAAGTCAATGTGACCAAATGACAGTGATTCATAATTTATTATTCATAATTTACAGATAGCAAGAGCATGTTACTGGGTAGCATTATTAAAAGTCGTTGATCTGATCGAAACTGGAATTTTTGTGCTCAGGAAAAAAAATAATCAAATTACATTTTTACACGTTTATCATCACATAACGACAGTACTGGCTGCTTTAATCTCCTTAAGATATGTTGCTACTGGAATGGCAGTTTTTTATCCTGCAACAAACTGTTCAGTTCATGTCATCATGTACACATACTACCTTCTCAGCAGTATAGAAGGGATTAATAAAATAGTCTACCCCTTTAAGAAATACGTGACTATTATACAAATGGTAAGTATTATTAATATTATTATTATTATTATTGTTTTGTTAGGCTGGTCCATTTAGGTGCCGCAGCAGTGCGGTTAAAAAGCTACTGTCGGAATGGGATTTAGCTGTAATTCAGGATATACGATTTCTTGGTAGTAGAAAAAAATCCCACCAAATATTTTTCGAAAATTCCAAAAAATGGCGGAGATATGGGACTTTGAGTTTTCGGACAACTTTTTTTTTAATGACGTACCTTCGGTTCTAATTGACCGATATAACTTTTCGACGTCTGAATTTACTTGTTTTAAGATACATTTCAAAATAAAAAATTTAGAAAAAAAAGATTTTCTTTCGAAAATGTTGTGAAAAAAACATGTGTTGAATTTGTTATAAACGAATAAGTGAATGGAAGAAATTTCGTGGGGATTAGCAATGTTTGGTCACTTAATTTCAACTGAATTGTCACACTGTATAGACATAAGAGGTTTGTGGATTGTATTAATGAAAATAATAAATTCTTTGTAATATAGCTATGTTTCAAAATATAGAATTCCTTCGTTCAACATAATTAACTGCAAATAACCAAATTTCAACCGTTGTCAGTACTTTTGGTCAATGACTAACAATTACTATTGTTATCAACAATTTTATGAATAAAGTTTTCTCGTATCATCTTATCTTATAAACTAAAAACCCATTTTTCATGTTGGAATCAACTGCCAATGAGTCATTGTCATCACATTTAGTCAATCGATAATGAAGGTCAATATATGTCATTATTTAGCAAAAATTTGCTATCATTAACATTATAATGATTATTAAAGCAAGTAAAGTTTGCACCTGAATAGTAATCATCAATAGACCTTCCTCTGATGGAAAAAAATAAAAAAATAAGAAATGGCACCTTTTGGGAAACGCGTTTTTTCATTTTTTTCCTACCAAATTTTCGAAAAAAATCTTTATTTTTCAATTTTTAATTTTTCAATTTTTTATTTTGAAATGTATCTTAAAACAAGTAATTTCAGACATAGAAAAATTATATCGGTCAATGAGAACCCAAGATACGTCATTGAAGATAAAAAGTTGTCCAAAAACGCCATTTTTTCGAATTTTTGAAAAATATTTGGTGGGATTTTTTTCACCACCAAGCAATCATATATCCTAGATTACAGTCAGAACCAAACGACTTCACTTTAATTTTTTTTAAATGTATCATTAAGATCGACAACACTGATAATATTATATTGACTTTGAAAGTTCAATCTCTGTTTTTTTTTGTTCCAGGTTCAATTTGTTTTTCTAATTTTCCATGCAATTATCTCTCTTTTACCATCTTGTCCAGTACCAAGATTACCAGGAATTGCAATGATCCCAAATGTGATTTTCAACTTTACGTTATTTTATAACTTTTATAAGAAATCCTACATGCAACCTAAAACGAGAAAAGAATAGGAACAATTCGCAGAATATGCGATGCAAATTACAATTCAACTCCCAGCATTATTGTTAGGTTATAGAAATATCAAATGTGTGACATGTATCTTGCCAGAATTAATTTTTAAGTTTAGCATGCATGGTGAATAAATCTTTTGTACAGAATCGTTTTAAATAAAATACAGGATTTTTCTATATAAAACTGTGAGGAATTATTATTGCACTAGAAAACAAACACGAGCGCTACGAGCGCCATTATTTTTTTTTTTCTCACGCAATTTTCAAAATAACTAGCATCACCAAATCAACAACTTGGTGTCATCTCGAACGGTCGACTCAAGCGTCATAGAGTCGAACCGATCATCACAGAGGGCGGACTGATCATTATAAAGGGTCGAATCGCTCATCATAAAGGGTCAATTTGGTCATATCATATTGGTCGACTTGATCTCCTCGGACAGGTGACCTGGCCATCTTAGGAGCTCGATTTGATTATCCTACATTTTCTATATTTGTTGTCCTTTTTCTACTTATTCCAGTCTCTCTCTTATAAGAGACCAAAAATTATAAAATTAAGTGGAACCTATAAAACCTGAAATTTTACATGAAATACATGAATTCTGAAAGCATTTTTTATTCTTTGTGAAGAGTGAGGTATATGAGACATAATTTGATATGCACAAACAGTGCAGATTGACGATGTATTTTTGGGAGCACGAGAGGCTAAGGACACGGCACGGTGTCACACTGAATTGTCAGATTTCAAACACTGAAGTGAATTCAGAAACCAATATCCCACTTCTCGTTATTTTCTGCATCATCAATGAATGCTGAAATTTTTGAACGTTTTCAATTTGAAACGACACGTTGACAACAAATTGATAGCTGAACGTCCAGTTACGCCTTTATCCTAAATCCCTTCGAAGCATTAAATTTGACGTTGAAAATTCTTATGCACTTCACTCTAGACGAATGTTCGAAATATCGAAAAGCAGTTTAAAATGATCAAAAACATGTTTAAGTTCAATAAACAGCAAATGTGACGCTGAATGGCTCAATGACATTGACTTACTCCGAAAATGCTCTAGAGCAGGCGTTGACAGCGAGGGGAAATCTGGAGAGTCCGGATTTTTTAACAGGTGTGTATCGCTCGCTTCGTCTCTCCCACCACGAGTCTCTACTTCACTGTAAGAGTTCGGGGTGGTGGTAAATTCTATTCTATGAAGTCAGTGAAAACAAGATGATCGTATTGACCATCTCGAAAGGATACCTTGCTTATCCCTGATAGTGAGTCTGGCCTTCTTATAACAGTCAGACTGATCATAAAATGAGAGCCTCTCTGACTATCTCAAAAAATTCTGGATGGTTCTTCAGACCATCTGAAAGAATGGACTGGCTCTCCAAATTTTGACCCTCTAACTTTGACCATCCATTTTTCTCCGTGTGAATATCATTTTCCTTGGTTTCTCGAGAAAATTCAAACAGATTTTTAAAGTTGTCAGATATGTCGAACAAGTATTTATTTTTATTTTACAGGATTTCACCGAATTTTCGGCAAAATTTGAGACAGTTCAAAAGATATTTAGGACTTTTCGATGATGCGAAAGAATTAAAAAATATTTAATGAATTTTCGGAAATCTTTCACAGTTATAACATATTTTTCATCTCTGCAAAGCTTTTTAAATTCCTAAATATCTGTTAAACTGAGTCGAATTATTCCTAAAATTGTTTTCATATCTTCCTTTCTTACTTCTTAAAAAGCTTTGAATTTTTTTTTCGAAATCTTTGAAAATTTACATTTTTTTTATTATGATTCAATTTTCTTCAAATTCTGTCTGCCTTAAAACGCTCCAGATTCTATTTTGACAGTTTTTGAAAATGTTTGATCATGTTTTGAAATCTTTCCAAATGTTCCCTTAGAATTAATTTTTCCCAAAAAGAAATCACTTTAAATAATCCCAGGAATCTTAAGAAAACTTAAAAAATGTCAAACCTTTTAAAACTGTTTAAAAAGCTTCAAAGTTTTATTTCGATATTGATACGGCCCGATTTTTCTCGTTGGCACCGTTAAAGGTTTCTTCAAGCTGGTAAGAAGTAATCTTCGTTAGAATTGTTTGGTGGCCCTGAGAAGGGCCGTTGGTGCGTTTCGAACGCTCGCAATGAAGGAGTTCGCACATAAAATGCCGCTGC
>JAABKJ010008713.1:0-11381 GCA_011634705.1 Andricus grossulariae | reverse complement strand
TGAAATTTTGAAGAAATTTATTATATTCAGGGATGTCGTCAGTTTATTGAATTTTTACAGAATTTGGTCATCGTTTTTGATAAAAAATCTTGAATTTTCAATTCTTATTTCTAAGTCGCTTTTAGCAATGCGAAAAACCGCGTATTATCGGGTTTAAAAAAATTGTCGTTAATTTCAAAAGGTTCGAGAACCTGAAACTTTCGAACAGCTCGAAACTTTTGAGTAGCTCGAAAGTATTCGAGTACTCGAAAGTTTTGAGTTCTCGCAGAGATCCTAGAACTCGAAAGTTTCGAGTTCTCGAAGGTGTTCGAGTTCTCGAACTCATTCGAATTCTTGGAGACATTCGAGTGCTCGAAAAGTTTCGAGCTTTCTGGAAAGCTTGATCTCGACTGGACTCGACTCGGCTCGAATCGGATCGAGCTCAGCTCGACTCGACTCGATAGCTATCAAGCTCGACTCGACTCGTTCGAACTTCGGCTTTAGATTTTTTTGCACGCCCCTAATTAGGTCCTAAAAAATTAAAGAATGCTTAAAGAACTGAAAAATTAGAAAAATACATTATAAAATTTCTAATTGATAGAATATTACAAATGTGCTCACTATTACATAACGAAATTATGGACATATTTTTTATATGACGTGTTTGTAAGAATTCTTGTTTTGTATAGGTAACGAGGGTATTCTTTTTTATAACCCAGTTTATGTAAAACCCTATGATGAATGTATTTGTGATAAGTATCCGGTTGACATTTTAATAATATTATTTATAAATTTGAAAAGTATGCATATCCCATTTGGCAACCTTATTTTCTAATAAGTACCGGGATGACATTTTAAGTATATCATAACATACATTTAAATTTAAATTCAAATTCAAATAAAAAGATATCTTCAAAAAAATTGAGAGAAAAATTATTTGTCCTAAATTCAAAGAGGTCTTAAAATATTCATAAGCAAACCTTGCAGATTGGAACGAATCATGAGTTTGGTATCTCTATTTAAATATTTTTCATTTAAGATAATTTTATGCAACGAAGAGTAAACAAGAATTTCTTCCTCAAAGGGAGACTACAATAAGGTGGTCCAAAAATGCATTGACATTTGAACAAAAATGTTATGCATATCGCCCGGAAATTCCTCAGAATCTTCAAAAAAATAAATGCGTTTCTTTAATGATATTTAGAAGTTCCTCAAGCCCTCTGAAGTTTAACACGTATTTCCCATGAGAAAAAAATACGTTTTTGTAAATTTGATTCAGAATCGTTAATATTAGGTGAATAGATTTGGAACTCAAATTTCTCTTCAACATTATCTATAGAATACGACTCAAACTTTTTTTTTCCATATCACCTTCATAAGTCTGTTTTATAGGGTCACAAAAACCCCATAAATGACAAATTGACTGTTGTGAGTTTTTGACGCTGAGATTTATTATTGTCTTTAACAATTTTTTCTCAGAGTAAATATATAAAGTCGTGGTTTTATCCGAATTTTTATATTATTCTCAATTTTACAGTTACAGCAAATTGATGATAAATTAGGTTTAACATAAATAATCATTTCAACAATTTATCAATATTCATCATAATATTCTCTTAGAATAATGCTAGAAAGGTGCAGTTTTTTAAAATAATTTTTCACTTCTTATCCACTTTTCAATTAGTCTGATGTAATCATTAATATAATTTTGAAAACTTAATTGCCTGAACAAATTATTACTGCCAAGCATATATTATTACTTAGCATGTTAAAAGTTTGGTAATAACTCATTAATAGGAGGAGTATGAATCCAAAATATAGGAAGGTTGTAGCCCCCCTCCAAACAAAAAAAAGTTGCTATACAGAGGGCAAAAAGTTTGATTAAAAATAATAATAAGCTTCTGAAAAAAAGAGGAGGGATATATATATATATATATATATATCTATATCTATTAGCTAATATGAATTTGAAAAAATTTGCATACAGTTGTTTGGTTTCTGAAAAGCGGGAAAAGTAGGATTATATTTTAGAACTAATTTTGTACTAATAAAACCATTGTGGCTGAATTGTCGTGCTCCCTGAATAAAATTTGAGAATGTCAAGCAATTATATTTAATACTTTATTTTTCAAATAAATTTAAATTAAAAATCTGTTGCGGATCTTTTACATTTTTTTTACTAAACTAATAAAGATTAGAGTAATGGAATGAATGTATGATTTTGCATATTTTTTATCTGCGTTATGACAGGAAGCTTTTATCTATCTCTGGAGTCTGTCGGAGGCAAGAAAGCATGTAATGTCCCTCGAGATTTGATCGCTTCCGAAGCTTATACAAGGGTCTAGTGTCAGAGCCGATTAAACTCGCTAGTTGATTCGACCCATGGGAACTGTGCGTTGCGTTGTCTCCTCGTTCATGGTACACGACGATCCTTCCATTTTTTATTTTAATTGGAACAGGCAAGCCAAATATCCTTCCCTTCATAACAATTTTACTGGCATTTCACAACAGGTGTATGTAATTAAATGAGATTTAAAATTTATCATTTTTAAAGCACAACACTATTTGCATGCGGAAAAAAAATAGTCGCTTGAATTTTATGTGATTATTCTATAAACCCTATACAGAGAGAAAACATAGATGAGAATTCAGCGAATTTTAATAAATAGTAAGGGAGTCAACTAATTTTTTGAAACAGATTTACTGGAAAAAGTCTACTCATTTTCATGGAAAATTATTTAAAATACAAAGCGATTTTTCCTGATAAATAATAAAGATTTCTCTGAAGTTTCAGCAACAGTTGAGTAATTTTTAAGAGAAGTGATTTGAGAAAATAGTTGATAAATTATATAGAAAAGTCAATCAGAATACGGGCTTATAGAATTTTTTCCGCCAGCGCGGAAAGCTATAAATGTGCAGTGAACGTTTTCTGTAGCACCACGCACCTTGCGCGCTCTATCCTTTGTGCGTCTGCTACATTTTTTACCAAGTGCTATTGCTTGTGATTTTATTTTCTTGAAGAGTATTTTCTGGTCGGGAATTTTCATTGATCGGGAAATGAAACGGGATTTATTTTCTGATCGAGATTATTTGTTAATTCTTAGCTCTAATAGAAAAAGTTATTCAATCATAATAAATTCAATTTCATATCATATTGCATAACACGAGATTGAACGAGATCATTTTGGAAGTATTTAGCATGACTTTGATTCCGATTAAAATTTGAGAGCAAATTCAAAATAAGTTTTGAATGAAACCAGTTTCTAGATAATCTTAGTCTTTTAAAAACTAAGATTGGCGCCTGAATTAAAAACAAAAGAAACTTTTGATGGAGCCTAATTTTGGAAAGCTGAAGTCTTAATCATTAAAAGCTTAAGCGAGCTCGTTAAATTTTGTAAGCCAGAGCATCTTTACGAACAGCCTGAAATGTTTTAGCTGACTCGCGAGCTCGAAATTAACGAGCTTACTCATCAACTTGGATCTCTATCGTCATCAAGTTTTTCAACAGAACCCGAGTTTTTGAGACAATTGTGCAAAAATTGCAAGAGCTCAAACTAAAATAACTTAAGTTGAAGCTAATTTGACTCAAGTTTCTAAAACGCTGACATTTCATAATACGTATTGTTTTATTATCATCCATGATACATTTTGAAGTAGAAAAAGCATTTTTATTGTCGCTTTTTCTCATTTTTTCATTCACTACTGTTATAAACATGGAACCTAACAATTTTTTCAGTGAAAAAATTTTCTCATAACTAGAAATTCATTTATAATTTTTATATTCTCATCATGAGAAGGTATTAGTTTTATATAAAATCTGCCTATCACGGATTGTGCTTTGGCACACGTTTTGAGGGACCGAAGAGAAAGGTTAAGTTCGTTATTCAGCATTTCTTAACCAACGATTCTGGTTTCAACCACAAAAAATCCTACAATGTTGAAATTTCCATTATACGGTGAAACTACACATGATGCAAAAAAAAATGAATATATAATAATTGTTTATCTGAAAATATCTACCAATTTTTTATGAAACATTTTTGGATAGGACGTGTAGTTTATGTTTTAATAGTAAAAAATAACATTCAAGATATAAATATTGAAAATTTGGAAAAACAAGACAAGCTGAACAAAAAAAATAGACATAGCTTGTGTATCTAAAGAAGAGTTAGACATTCGCTATATTAATTTTTTGATAGGATGCGTAGTTTTTGCTTTAATCGCAAAAAATAAATGTAAATGAGCAAATAAGTAAATTAGAAATTGTGTGCTGATTGGTTCGATATTAGGTGAGGTGTTAGGAAATGATGCGTTATGTCATCCCGACTGTTCATTAAGTTTATGGATAAGTTTCTAAGAATGACCTTCTTCGACGAAGAAGGTGTGGATCTCAGGACAGGGAAGGTGCGTGGGTTATTGTCTGCACATGATAAAATTGTTATGGCTGAGTCACTCAAAGGCTAGCAGAGAATTATGATTAGACTAAATACTAGCATAAAGAACGTGAACTTCAGAATTAACGTAAATAAAACATAAATTCTGGTATTTGAAATAAAGTGTGAGAGAACAGTATGCAACATTATCTTATGCGATGAGAAAGTTAATAAGTTCGTGTATCTTAATATGTGTTGTTTACTACTGACGGAAAGATCGATGGAGTAAAATGGTAAACATATGACAAATAAAGCTAAAATTTCAATATATAACTCTGTACTTGTACATACTGTGCAGACCTGAGGCAGACCAAGAAAAGCATGGTGGGAATTTGTCAGTGAAACCCTTAGTCGTAAAGATATATAAAAAGCCATAGAAACACAACAGCTTGCATGAGAAAATGTATGGACGTAAAGAAAGCTAAAGTTGTATGCCATTACAGGAAAGCGTGGCGTCAAATAGTTTATGCGGAATGTGTAATGTAGTGTGTCAGTGGAGTGAGAAACGCTTGAAACAGAAAACTTTGGATACCAATGGATTTGCGTGGAGAGCTTCACTTGGTGGTTGTGATTAGAGTGAAGAGTATGGATCTTCATATGTAATCACCATCAAGCTTGCGTATTTTTGTGTGATCTATAACACAAAATGACTTTGTCCATGTTTTTGCCAGGGGTGATTGCTAAAGAGATTGATCAGTGATCTTAGTCGGAGTTTGACGGTATGACAATATCCAGAAGTAATATATATCCAATATCCACAATGTCCAGAAGTAATTTTTTGCGATTTTGTATTGCTTCTAAAAAGTTTGATGCAAAACTGCAGTTGGTTAGCAAAAGGTTTCATCCTAGTAGTCTATTTAAAAAAATGTACCATCTCTTAAAATTGCACCTGGCTTTTCCTTCTTTTCACTTCCCACTTTTCCTCGTCGCGCATTGTTTTTTTCCTGAAATTAGTTACGACCCGATTGGCCCGCCTGGCACGACTTGGTTCGATTTTGTTTGGTCGGTTGGTTTTCCCTTCTCTCTATGTGGCTGGTATTGCGTTGTGGTGCAATCTCCTGGCTGCAGAGTCATTCCTGAAGGAAGAGGAGAATAGGAGGAAGAATTGGAAGAGAAGGACGAGGAAAGGGCAGAGAAAGCAAAAGAGGATGTGGTGCCACGGGACGATAACTCCGGAGTATATAGGTGACAGAAAGACAGCGAATTCGCTAGTTATGACTCTATAGATTATTGCCCGGGGCGTTAACAATGGTCGCCTTCGCACAAGCTGCTCCGGATTTAAAATACTGAGTAGCTTCGCTTTTCACGCAGAAATAACACTCAGTAAAATAACAAAAATAAAAGTTCCTTACCCTTGAAGGACACTCCTCAAAATACACCTCCAGATATTTATAGCTGAAAAAAAAATCATGAGTTATTTTGAAACAATACAAAATAGAGAAACAATATCTGCAAAGCCTGAGTAATAATTTTACTATTCGAAAAAAAACACTTGTAAAAAATACATAGACAATTGGAAAAAAATCAGGAAGCCTGTGGGGCCACAGTGACTCCAAGTGTCCTTTAAGGGTTGAATATTTATAAAATCATTTTTTTATAATCAAGCTTTTTGCATGGATATAATTCGAAATTGATGCAAGATCGGAAAATATTTCTCAATTAGAGACGAATCGATTGGCCCATAATATCAATACATACATTATATTGAAGAGTCCGTATGTAATAATCATTTGTTATAATTGAAAAAACTGTGTTTCACAAAAACAAAACTTTTTTTAGAAACCTAATTTGAAACTCATGCAGTAACAGAAGAAAATTCTTACATCAAGACGTTTTGTTCAACCTTTTTTAATTTTGTTGTTTTGGCTTCCTTTATGAAAAAGAAAATGTTTGCTATTTAATCATAATGAGGAATCAAAGTACTTATCAAATAAGGACCCTAACATTATAAAGATAAACAAAAAGTGGAAACACCCTATATATATTTCACAACTAGCTTTTTTTTGACAAATATTCTTCCACTAAAAATAAAAACAATTACCCAATAATTTGTTGATCCTATGTATATTAGGGTGGTTCAAGTATGCATTACAAAATTTGATTTCGCGATAAAGGGCAAGGATCCTAACAATGCGGCTCCTAATCCGAAAAATAAAAATGGTTATATTCTTTTTTAATTTCGATTTTAACAGGTACCGCCAGGCACTGAGAAATTTAGCACTGTATTCTCGTTTTTTTACCAAAAATTATTATTCTTCGCCCAGTGAAATAATTATGTTTAAAAATATGTTTCAATTATATAAACAATTTCAATTTGTTTCAATAATTTTTGGCCTCAAAATGTCGGCTTTTTCTAATGAAATCAAAATCAAGGTTGCGTTTTCATATATCTTTTTCAAACAAATTTAATATGCTTGAACGAGTAACGGTTTTTTTCAATACTAAGGGTAAAGTATCGAAAACATGTAAAATAATAGAATGGCAACCTTGTTCTTCATTCCGTGATAAAAAGCTGACGTATTGAGAAAAATCAATTATTTGAATAAATGGAGTTTGTTTAAATAATTAAAAATGACTTGAAACCATTGATATATAATTATCGCCGTTACTCAGACCCCTATTCTAGAAGTTTTTCTTTTATCCAGATTTGCTTCGCGGATTCTTCAAGTTGAAGATCATGACATGATTCCATCTTTAGACATAGAATGTAGAATTGTAGATCTTGGCATGTAGAATTGCGATGAAAAAATGAAGTTTGCTATGTTATAGTTTTTTTTCATATGTAAATAGTTAAGAAGAGTAAAATATGACAAATAAGCAAAAATTGATCATTTAGACCTCCATGCTAGAAGCTTCTCTTTTAGTCCACTTTTTTCGGGGATTTGCTTAAATTGTAGATCTTGGCATGCAGATTTGAGATAAAAAATAAAATTTGCTATTTAAAATTGTTCTTTTCATGATATCAGTTTATAAGAAATAAGAAAAATTTGGTTCCTTGAACCTCTATAATGGAAGCTTTTCTTTTAGTCAGATTTTATTAATGGAAGACTGAAATTATAGATCTTGGCATTGAAAAGAAAGTAAAATTTTTTATGTTATAGTTCCATTCTTTGGATGTCAGTGTTATTGTCACTGGCTGTTAATGCTCCGAAGTACTGGCGTGCGATACTGGCGCTCTACTGCACACCAGTACTGGTTCTGTACTGGCAAACTGCTAACGTACGAAAATGCCGAAGTTCATTTGAAAAATGATAAAAAATCATTTAATTGTTTATTGGACGCATCTACTTTATCCTTTCATCATCACATGACTCATATCGTCCGAATATTATTTATAATTACAAAAAGTAATATACATATATTAATATTATTATTATTATTATTATTATTATTATTATACCATTCAGCCATTTCCCATTCGGAGTGGGCGTGACTCGCTCGGTTGGCAAATAGTAGTCTTGGGAAAGAGGTATAGATTTTTTAGATTGATCTAGAATTTTCGTGTTATTTATTTAACCTATATGCTATATGCTATATTCTAAAAATATGACAAAAACGGTATTTAGACAATAAGAATTAATTGATTGCGAGTATTTTGTCTATAAATATTAATATTCCTGTCTCAAATGAATATATATTACATTTGTAAACAATATATTATAAATAAAATTTCCGACGCTACGGAGTTTCAAACCTACATCTATACCTAAATTTATCGCCTAGCTATCGATAGACATAACCAGTACTCTATACCTACAAAATCGAAAGTCAATGAAAAAACCATCCTCATAAGCCACAACTCAAAAAAGCTAAAACAACCAAATTTTAACTCTCTCTTACCAATCAATTTTTTGTATTAATGTACTACTTCATATAGATGTAAAATAAATCAAATGTTAATGGAAATATAAATAAAATAATTTTTAAACAGATAATGGAAATCGATTAAAATTGATCTTCGTGTAATATATCGTTTTTCCACCTTTTATACAATTTTGCAACTTTTTAAGATAACATAAAATGCTTTTGAAGCCTTTTATACCATTCGACACCGATTAGGAATTATATCGAATGTAATTTTTTCTGAATTTTTAAAATCTATCAAAAAAAAAATAGAATTTATCATTTTTTTCTGAAAAGAAAAACAGCAAAAACAATTTTTTTCGCGATAGTTATGTTTATAGTTTTTTTTCACATTTTATAACACATGAACCATATTTGCAAACTTAATTTTTTCATTTTTTCAATATTTATACTGTCGGCATAGTAATACACCGATCGTGGAGCCAGAGTACTGGGCGAATTGTAGATTATCTGTACTGGTTACCAGTACTGGGCCAGTACTGCGCCGGTGATGAACTCCGACGGACACAGAATTTTATGCATGGGGTACGGTCACGAAGGCAGAGGCGACTATCGGCATCCCTATTTCGCCAAAGCAAATACGTGAGTGCAAGCGGGAGAGTAACAAGCTTACGACAATATTTCATGTCTATTACACGCGTTCTTTGCATCAGGAAAAATAATACTGTTACTGATTTTTGCACGAAGCATTCAAAAGGTGCTCTAATGATCTTGTCAAAATTTAGTAACGACCAGATTAAAATTAAGCTGACAATCAAGTTCTACAGTGAAATTAAATGTCCCAGTACGCCTCCAAAGATGCTTTTTGCTGCATATTCACGGAATGAACGTGTTATTTAAATGAGTAACACGAGAATTCTGGATCAATCTAAAATATCTATACTTTACACCTATATACCTATCTACCCTATACCTATATACCCATCCACACACTACTACTTTCCAACCGAGCTATTCATGCCTACCACGAAAGGAAAATGGCTCAATGGTATACTAAAAATAATAAAAAAGGCTGATATTTTCAATTTTTCCATTTCAACTCTAAATTCGTAATATGTAATTCTTAATCTAGTAATCTTCTTCACTAATTAGTACCGTAAAAGGGGGCTAACCGTACGCATTTGGGAAACCCAGCTACTCATCTTTTTATATTTTATCATTTGACTTCTTTTTTCGAGATAAAAAATTACTTCATTCATTCATTCGTTCATTTGTTTATGCATTCATTCCCTCTGCTGACATTGAGGCTCCTATGTTTCTCCTCGATTTGCACGTACATTCTTGTCGCGCGACTTTTTCTGTCGTGCCAGTGTGACAGGTTATTATTACGTGTCAGTTTGAGATCTTATAAAAGTATCGGCCCATTTGAAGCAACATGAAGTTGATCTACTGGCGTGGAGACGTTTTCGCTTGAATGTGAATAATAACTGTAAACCAAAGAAAAAGAAAATAGTATCCATTTTAATAACCTTTCCATTTCCATTGGTAAGTAACTTTATATTAAAATTTTACCAGCCACTTCGAAAGGTGTAGTTTTCCTAAAATCGTTAGAGTTCAAATACAAATGACATTGCCTGTCGTAGTATGCGCTGCCGTATTCTTGAAGAAAGCTCTATCTAAATTCTGCCGTAAGGCCTGTTTACCTCTAAGCACCAACGCGCAGGTGACATTTACAGCAAAACATAGATAGAGCATTTTTCAGAGGTATGGTGCTGCAGCAGTAAGAAGGTAGTGGAAAAACATGAATGTGGTTTGTTTGGAAAAATTCTACAGCTTTAGGTGTAGTCTGAGAAACACGTTTATGTAAAATTACTAGAATTGGATCCTCTGCAGTAGGTTTCATCTCATTAGCCAGGTGGTTGTATGCTACGGTTGTATTTTTACCTCGCTTGCGCTCCCAAAAGTCAAAGAACCAACCCACTTTTTGTCTTTTTCTGCCAAAACCTTTTCTGTTTCCTAAACAATGTTATAAGAACGATTCATTTTTTTATAAATTTATAATAGCATATGTGAGAATTGAAGGGAGCGGTCTAGGAAACTTAGCTACAAACGGTGCTCCCAACGATGGTCCGGTACACCAGCGCGCATGCGTTAGGCAGAGCCTTGCTATTGGTGTAGAATAAAGATTGAACATAATAGCTAATTATTCTCTTTTCTCTACCAATGGAAAGCTATTTTTCACGCATGCGTGGTACTGCTCCGGGCCCTCCTTGGGAGAACTGGATACGAATCATCTTCAAAAGAATAATCACTGCGAGCAAACATATTTTAATTTAAAAAACAAACTTCATTCTGTCTGAAGTGTGTCTCTAGATACTATGAAGTTAGTTCTCTTAATTTACATATTCCTGCTCGGAGTGTTTGTCCTTTCGTAGACTATTTGTAAATTTATAGAAATGGAAAAACAGAGCAGAGGCGATACCCTTAAATATTTTCCGAGTTACTTCCTATGACAACATCACATCATAGATAGAACTGGGGTGTTGTAAATTTCAGTTCGAAATATATCTTTCCCAAGGAAGACGTGTTATTGACGCATAGACCTCCAGAATTACTGCACAAGTGGACAAGACCTCAGAGATAGGACTGAGGTATTGTAAATCTCAGTTCGGAATACATCTTCCCCGAAAAAGTTTTTTTTTTGAAACATAGACTTCCAGAATTACTGATAAGGATGACGGGATCATCGAGAAAAAAAAACAGAAATTTCGTGAATTTCAGCTTGGAACCCATCTTCCCCTGAGAAGATGTGTTTTTGGCACTCAGCCGGCAGAATTGGTATTCAGGATGACGGGACATTATAGCTAGAACTGAAGTGTTGTAAATTTCAGTTCAAAATATATATTTACCAAGAAAGATGGGTTATTGACGCATAGAGCTCCAGAATTACTGCTCAAGTTAACGGGACCTCAGAGATAGAACTGGAGTGTTGTAAATCTCAGCTCGGAATACACCCAGATAACAATATGCGCGCATAGTGCGAGCACACATTGCATCTTCTTCGACAGATTTGTTCATCCAATCTGTCGGCATTGAACAAGGTATCTGCGACTAACATGCTTGCCGTCCCGGTTCTACTCTACTCGTTTGGGGTGGTTCAATGGA
>JAABKJ010008712.1:0-11381 GCA_011634705.1 Andricus grossulariae | reverse complement strand
AATCTCTCACCATTCAGGACAATGTTGCACATTGTTTTCTCACTTTTCCCCTCAAACACCATTACCTTTGTTTTATTCACGTTAATTTTAAGGCCCATGTTCTTCATGCTTGTATTAAGTTTATTCAACATTATAATATATAATATATAATATTATATCATGATATTATTATATTATTATTATTATTATATATATTATAATATATAATATATTCATGGTACCCAGGTGGAAAATTCAGTAGTCCGCCGGAGTTCACCACCGGCGTAGTACTGGCCCAGTATTGGTCACCAGTACAGATAATCGGCAATTAACCCAGTACTGGCGAAAGGTTGGCTCCACGATCTGGGCAGTACTGTGCCGACAGTAAAAATATTGGAAAAATGAAACAAATACGTTAAAAAATATGGTTTATGTGTTCTAAAATCTCGAAAACTATAAACACAAATATCACGGAAATAATTTTTTTTTCTGTTTTTTTTTTAAGGAAAAAATTGTATGTTCCATCTTTATAATAAATATTAAATGTTCAGATAAAATTATATTTGATTTAATTCTTAATCGTTGTATAATAGTCTAAAAATCCTAAAAAGAAATCGTTACACGAAAGTTAGAAAAAAATTGCTATTAATAAATGGTTGCAGTATCCGGTAAAATTTCTAAGTTCGGTCGATACAAGTTTTACATTCTCATTAAAAATGACATTTTATAACATTATCAAAAGTTGTAAAATGGTTTAAAACGCGAAAAAACAAAATCTTAGACGAAGAAAAATTGAGTTGAAAAAATGTTGTTTTAATTTTTTTGAGCTGTGGCTTTTGAGGACGGTTTTCTGATTGACTTTCAATTATGTAGCTATAGTGTAATGGTTAAGACTAACGACTGCTAGGCGATAGATTCAGATATAGATTTAGGTTCGAAACCCCGTAACGTTGGATATTTTATTTGTGGTATAATATTTAAAAATGTAATATATATATATATATATATATTCATTCTAAGCAGGACCACTGATATTTATGCACAAAATACTCCTAATCAATCAATATTTATTTTTCAAATACCTTTTTTGTCATATCTTCAGAGTATAGCAATAGTGGGTGATAAAATTAACGAAAAAGTTGGGATGAAATTTACATTTTTGTAATTAATAATACTATTCGGACCATGTCCAGACGTATAATGATGAATGTATGGTCCTAAAAACAATTGAATGATTTTTTGTCATTTCTAAAATTACCTCCGGAATTTTCGTACGCCAGCGGTTTGCCAGTACAGGACCAGTACTTGTGTGCAGTACCGCGCCAGTACCGCACGCTAGTACTGTGAGTATTACCAGACAGTACTGGCCCAGTACAGATGCACAGTACTAGGACTCTGGCAATCTGTACTGGGCCAGCACTGCGCCAGTAGTGTATTTCCACCTGGGCAGTCATATTCATAAGTGCGAAAGAGATGCTCTTATGCGCCATCTACTAATGTCTCACTCGCACTCATGCTTCTCTATGACTAATATGGAGTTTACCTTGCGGTATATAATATATATTGTAACAAAAAATAAAAGCGTGGGTCGTATATATACATTTATATGAGAAAAACCTTTAATATGTATCCCCAACGCTTCTATTTCCAGTCACATTATATTAAAATTGTTTGAGAAGTTGTAGGCTACAGAAGCTACGATCATGGTTTCTTAAAGCAACCAATCCCGACGCAACTGGAACGTGTACGTCATTCACTTCTGCTCCTTATGTCCTAGAATGTAAGCAAAAGTGGGAAATTTCCGCGAGATAACATCATGCGACACTGTTCCTTGGAGTCAGGTCTCTAGCCGCGGATGACCTTACGCGGCAGACGGCGTAGCTGGAGGTGAAAGTCTCACCTCTGGATACTTTTTTAGAGCTATAAATCTTTTTAGAATGTTATGAGGAACAGTGTTGATGGACCAGATGAAGTGTTCCCAGAAGAACAGCCTTTTGAATCCGGGTCGCGATGGAATGAACTTGACGCCGACAAGTTGGAATCTTGTTGAGTTCGCTAAGAAATAAAACTTGCATGCCTCCAAGACAGCCGATTAGGAGAACTACAAGATGGACTTTGTAGCCTTGGTACAGCCTGCTCAGCTCGAAAAGAAGTGCTTACGAGTCGCATAAGAGAATCTGTGCTATTTCGAACTGAGCAGGCTGTGACCAGAACCGTTCAGCTAATTTATTCATCCTGAGAAAGACTTTTTGGTGGATAGACTCCTACTTATCATGTTGGCATTAACGGATATCTGCAAAGGTGGTCTTGCTGGAACAGGTGGTATGTTCACTGAAAGATGTTGCTCTTCTTTCTGCTGATAAAGAGCTTCATATCCGTTTTTTCGCAAAAAGGATACCTAATCTCTTAAATACTGAGGCGTTTTATGAGCACATTCCGAGTGCATATTGACCCAACGGTCATGTAACCTCTGCATAAATCCTCTTCGCGCCGGTAAGCTTCTTTACTAACAGTGAAGGATGTCCCTCCTGTGTTGGTCCGACCATTTAAATCGATGTTCTCGCGTGTGTCAGGGGCCATTGCCTGGTCGTCGCCTCGGTTCGGTCCTATTGCCACTCCCAACTAAACAATGGCCTCCATCCGAGAGAGGCCTATTGTGGGTGGCACTGCGCGATACTGGTTACGTAACCACATAATTCGTTGCATTGGGGAGTTAGCCCAAAGCAACGTGGCTGACTGCCCTAGAAGGTAAGCAGGAGCGGGAAATTTACGCGAGACAACATCGTTCAACACTGCTTCTTGGAGTCAGGTCTCTAGCCGCGGATAACGTTACGCGGCGGACGGGACAGTTGGAGATGAAGGTTTCACCTCTGCATACTTTTTTAGAGCTACCAATCTTTGTAGAATGTTATGAGGAACAGTGTTAACGCGCCAGATAAAGTGATCTTAGAAGAACAGCCTTTTGCATCCGAATCGCGATGGAATGAGCCTGATGCTGGCAAGCCAGAATCTTGTGGAGTTGGCTAAGAAATGAAGCTTTCATACCTCCAAGACAACCGATTATGATAACTACAAGATGGACTTTTAATTTTCAAGCAGAAAAGATGAATTTTGAAAAAAAGCTGAATTCTCAGTTAAATTCGATCAATTTTCTAATACAATGGTTGAATTCTAAAGCACAGGAAATGCGATTTTTTTACCAAAAAAAAAATGATAATTGCATTAAAAATGAACCACGAAGAATTTGTAAAGAAACTTCTGCTACAAGAAGTGTAACCGTCTACGCCTACGCCAGTGATCGTCGAAAAATCTGAGACGACCCCATGCTGCGTCCGGGAAGTTGACCCTCTTCACGGTAACAAAGACGAAATACATTCCAACTGAAAAAGTATAAACTTTAACAACAATAAATAATGTGAATGTTAATGTGACGCGATTTTGTTATTTAATTTTTTAGAATAATATTCAGCTTTATTACAACCTTCTACGATAATTAGAAGCTGAGAACGTGACTCTGATTATTATTGTTTACAGCAGAATAAGTTATTATTTTACCTGAAAGAAGCTGACGCCAATTTGTTACGCAAGACTTACACTATTGATGTACTAATTTTGAGAACCCCTTCTTTTAAATTGCTAAAGATAGAACAGGTGAACGGAAAAATGGAAAAAATAATGAAAAATGAGAATAACTTGGTAAATATAAACATTTGAATTAAATATTCCTCAGTAATGTTGGAGTACATCTGCTGGGAAGTATTTGTTCTCTCTTGACAATTTTCAAAAAAATGACTTGCTATACAGAAAAACAGCTTTCGATTGTTCTGGCATTTCTTTAATCGATGTTTTCTCTAAATGTATCAATTTTTATCGAAAAATGATATGAGAATGAAAATATGCATTTTTCAAAGTAGACCAACTTTTGTTTGAAGCTTTTTCCTGTTAAATCATTATCAAGAAGTTTTACCTGCATTTCCGGCAACTTTGAAGGTGCACGCCAGCACTTTCTCTTCCAGGTAGGTGCATGTCAATTCGCAGGTGCTATTATTATACGTCATCTTCTATATGTACACAAATTTTCAACCTTTTTCGAGTCCCGGCAATGAACCGTAAAAATTGGCACCTTTGCCAGGTCGCCACCGCTTACCTCTCCCACTCACACCTGGAAAGCACCCATTTTTACGATTTCCAGAGTAAGTCGAACCTGTCAGGTGAAAATTTTTTCTTTTTCCGATGATTAAACCATTTATGTCATGGGATCTCGGTCTACTAGGCGTGCCTCACAGCCGCATTCAGGACGTAACATCAGTGAACGAGTCTCTCAGAAGCAGATGAAAGCATCTTCTTTGACAGACTTGGTCTTCAAATCTGTCGGCGTTGAACGAGGTATCTGCGACTAACATGCTTGCCGTCCCGGTCCCAACAGACAGTTGATAAGTCCATGAGAGGCTGAATCGAAAGCTTTCCAGTGGTCAATCCAGGCCATTGACACGACGCGCTGATGGGCTGCTGCGTCTTTGCAGACGCACCTGTCAATTAGCAGGTTCTCTCGGCAGCCTGCTACACTTTTTTTCGAGCCACGTAGTTCGTAAATCTCGATCTATACAGGCTCAATTCTTGGAACAATCCTGTTGTTTATGACAGCTGTAAATATCTTATACAGCGTATTCAAATAAGTTATTGACCTGTAATTATCTGGCTTGAACAAGATGCCTTTTTTCGGTAGGACCATAGGGCGTCCTAACACCAGCCACTGCGTAATGGACGCTTCCGACTTTAAATATGAGGTGAATATGCGTGCCAGATGTCGGTGTGTAGAAGTGAACTTCTTCCACCAGAAGTTCTTGATACCATCTCGTCCTGCAGCGGAAAAGTTCTTCGGGCGCCTAAGTGCTTTTTTTACCTGTTCGGCAGTGATTGATGTACATACCTCCTCAGATGTTATGAGGCTGTCACAGAACCCCTTGAAGCGAATGATATCACACGGAAAAAATAAGTTGTCGAAACTTTACTTGACTAGTCACGCATTCTAGGATAGGCCACTTTTTTTAGAATCTCATATAATTTTTACTAAAGAACCGCAGACTTTATCGAAAAAGTAAAAAAGTCATAGAATTATTGGAACACACTAGGAACATCAATTCTCGAATTTGTATTCAGTAAATTTTGACAAAGTTCAAGACAAGTATTCGATTTTTTATAAAAAGTCCTCCAGATTCCAAAAGATTTGATATACAATAAATCCCTAGCCCAGAAACGAATAACTGATTTACAAGTTGTCAAAGAATTCGTTGACTGTCGTCTACGTTATCTATATATACACAATGGCAGCCATGTTAGACGCTTGTGATAACACGTAGTGACGTTCATATGTGAAGTGGTCTATGTAAGGCGCAGTACTGACCCAGTACTGGTCATCAGTACAGATAATCGATAATTCGCCCAGTATTGGCTGATTGTTGGCTCCACGGACGGGGCAGTACTATGCCGACGCGACAGTATAAATATTGAAAGAAATACGTTTAAAAATATGTTTCCTGTGTTCTAAAATTTCAAAAAAGTATAAGTATAACTATCGCAAAAACAATTTCTTTTCCTATTTTTTTTTTTTAAGAAAAAAATTATAATTTTCTTCTTCGTGATGAATTGTGCATGTTCAGAAAAAATTACATTTGATGTAATTCTCAATCGTTTTAAAATGGTCTAAAACACTTAGCAAGGAAAACGTTATACGAAAGTTTAAAGAAATTTGTCATTAAAAAAGTTGTCGCAGTTCGCGATAAAATTTCTAAGTTCTGTTGATAAAAATTTTAGATGCTGATTAAACATGACATTCTATGGCATCATAAAAAGTTGTAAAATGGTCTAAAACGCGAGAACACGAAATATGACACAAAGAAAAATTGTAATGGATTCGAATTTGTTATTAAAAAATGATTTTATTTATATTCCCGTTGACAGTTAATTTATTTTACATATATATGAAGTCGTATAATGATAAAAAAATTGATTAGAAAAAGATAGTTAAAAAATTGTAGTTTTAACTTTTTTGAGCTGTGACTTATGAGCATGGTTTGTTCGACTGCCAGGCGATATATTTAGGTCTAAATGTAGGTTTGAAACCCCGTTGCATTAGAAAGTTTATTTGTCATATATTGTTAAAAAATGTAATATATGCATTCATTCTAAGCAGAGCCATTAATATTTATAGACAAAATACTCGCAATCAATTAATATTTATGTTTTAAATATCTTTTCTTGTCATATCTTAAGAGTACAGCAATAGTGGGTGTTAGAATCAACCAAAAAGTTAGAATGAAATTTACATTTTTGTAATTATAAATAATATTCGGATGATATGCTGTCGTATGGCGATGAGTGGATAAAGTAGATATGTCCTAAATACAATTTAATGCTATTTTATCATTGTTAAAATTAACTCTGGCATTCTCGTATGCCAGCAGTTTGCCAGTATAGAACCAGTACTGGTGTGCAGTACCGCACCCGTATCGCACGTCAGTACTGCGGAGCATTAACAGCCAGTACTGGCCCAGTGCAGATGCCCAGCACTGGGACTCCTGCAATCTGAACTGGGCCAGCACTGCGCCAGTGGTGTATTTCCACCTGGGTTGTCTGAAAGTAACTGCAGTTGCAGACATTAAACTCAATTTACCGACGAATTCCTTAATTGCCAGCGCGACGTTTGCTCTTCTACGCACGGAAAAGTGCGAGTTAAAGAGCATTTGAACATAAAGTATATTAGACAGGTTAAGGTGGTTCATTGATAATCACACTGTTAGAAATGTTTGCAATTTTAGTATACATAGGCATATTAAGTTTCCTATATGTTTACTAAATTCCTTACACTTTGGAATTCTAGTATACTTACGTATACTAAATTCCTGTTGTGAAGTTATATGGGTGATTCTCTGTATTAAGGTCACTTTTGATAGAAGAAACTTTTTTTGCAACAATATTGTGAAATATTTTTTTTTATATGATGCCTATTCATTGATGCTAGAATAAGCAATTATTAAAATATTTGAGCTTAACAATATTTAAAAAAAATTTTTTAAACAATTTTTCGACAGAGTTATCGGTTTTCTTTTCGAATTTGGATTCATGGACCTCTTTCTATAGAAGTGAGTATTCTAAAGTTTTTTAAGTCGCTGATTTCGAATTTGATAACTGAATTTCAAAATTCAAGATGGCTGATCCAATATTGCGGCTCAAAAGTTTCAAAACAGTCACCATTTTATAAAACTGGGTATCCTACGAATGGTTGTCCTTCCGTATTTTGGGTCGCTGCATGAAAACGTGATAAGGTGGACGAATGAACTTCCTAGTACTCTGAGATTCAAGAAAAGATTTTATAATTATTATTACATTTTTGTTGAGAACACTATAATTTATTTAAATTAAAAAACATAAATAAATTATTTTAAACGATTCCAAAATGTAAATTATATTTTCACGTATATTCACATATTTCAGTACGTTCTATTAGTCTAATAGGGCTTACGTATCTAAACTCTGAAGCACGGATTTATTCCTTTGGACATCTGTTTATTTCTTTGCCAACGTTTTTATCCTTTTTTTTTTATTCAGATGACCAATACTGAAATGCCACATCTTACCAGATAAACAGACTCCATCACACAAATACACGTAAACACACGTAGTCGAAACTGACAGTTCAGAGCAGGGTCACAGCTCATGGACCGAGGCCCCAAATTGTTATTAATCTTTACCTTCGAACTTCTACATGACAAAATGCATTCCATATTACATTCCTTAAAAATTTTAAGTATTTCAGAAGAGAATAATTTTAATAGGATGCTTTGTTCATTAAACAATCATGAGGCACATGGTTAACCTACTTGTGTCTCAGCCCTGACTTTGAATTCTGTGACGTGCGATTACAGAACGTGTAATGTCAAACAACAACAAAAAATTGATTGTACTTGTATAAAAGAATAAATTAAAAAGTCCGTCGGAAGAATTATTCACTATTCCTCCCTTTAAAGATGTGTTAAGTTACAATTGATATATTTTCCCGAAAAGTGTCCAAATTACCTGGAGCGTGTCATAACACATAATAAAAATACGCTATAGTTTAACACGTTTTATGTTAGTGTAAAGGTAAATATTTTGAATTTTACCATCGATTCATGCACAGATGTGATACTTAGACTTGCTTATCAAAGAATTAAATTAATACTGGTTATAGTAGCAAAAAAAAAGCATAAAAAACTCATTATATTGTCATTACGCGTTCCAGGAAAAAAATTAGGGGGAAAATTTTCAACTTAAAATTCTTTTACCTTTATGTGCGACAAAATAAAAATGTATATAAAAGAATAATAGTTTTTGAGATATACTTTTGAAAGGTACCAGCCCGTGCAGAAATTGCCCTGGTTGGCCCTACTACAACAAGGTTTCTGGTCGGATCCCGGCCGGGCTACCCCTGGTTAGATTTCATGGTCGGGAGCCGACCGGGCACTGGTCAAGATACTTTTTTTGTAGAAATTACACATTTTTTTAAAGCCATGACATTATCAAAGACATACATACGAATTTATTAGATCAGTAGAACAGAATTTATCTTTTTAAAATTCTTAAAAAAAAAAAACAAGAACATTTAATTCTTCCCAATGTTTTAACCTATTGATTTAAACTGTTATCGATTCTGCAATGTATATTAGCAGAATTTTCTCTATTTTCAGAAATTTTTTAAACTGTACACTTTCAAATTTACCGCCATGTCTGACGCCTTCTGCGCCTGGAGCCGGCGTAGAAACTTGTAAGTTTCAGTTTCTCACCTCGAACGAGATTGCACGTTGCACTCATGTCGCGTCGTCTCCTCGAAGTTAAAAAATAAAACCTGGTATTAAAATGAACCTTATTTTAGTTATCAGTTTGAAAACCCCACTTAATGCGCAAATAATTATTATTTTTCATTAAAGTATAGTGTTGTATATTCATTTTTTCCTTTCCTACTTCCTAACCTCAAATCACCACGTGGTTTCTAAAATAAATCAATGGCTAGGAGATTCTAGCATCAATGATTGAAACTCTTCTCTAAATTCCTCGCGAGAATTTCATGACTTGATGTTACATTTAAAGTTCACCGTCTTGTTTACGATGAGCCTTGAAAGACAAACCAAGTCACCAATTTCTCGCCTGAAGCAACATTTTTTAACCGGTCTGTGGCCGGGTTACCCGACCGGACCAGTTTACCGTGACGCTTTTAGCCGGATCCCGGCCAGTATCCCTGGCCAGAGTCCGGTTTAAACTGAGGCTATCCGGTCGGATCCCTGTTACCATTTCTACACGGGATTTATCGCCGAAAAAATTAAACATTTAGCAAAAGAAATTTATTTTCAGTTAAACAGACGACTTTTCTACGAAGCCCTTTCATTTTTAACCCGAAAATATGAATTTTCAATACAAAAATTAATTTCAGACCAAGCAGTTTTATTTTTTACCAAAGTATTACATTTTCGAGCAAAAAAGACAATGTTTTTACAATAAAGTTCAATCTTCAACCCGGAAACATAAAATTTTAACTAATAATTTTCAACTGATTATTTGAATTTTTAACTAAACTGATGAATCTTGAACGTAAAAAATCGCATTTTTTACAAAACAGTTCAATTTTAAACCAATTAATTGATTTTAAACCAAAAAAGATGAATTTTTGACAAAACATATGACATTTACGATTTGAACTGAAAAAATGTTCCTATTTTAATTTTTCAACCAAAAAATAATTATATCCAACCAAATAGTTGAAATTTAAACTAAAAACTATACATTTTCGACCAAATAGTTGAATTTTTAATCAAAAAAGATCAATTTTTAACCTAAAAAGAAACCATTTGTCAACAAAAAAGTTCAATTATCAACTAAAGACATGAATTTTCAACTAATATTATGAACCTTCAACAAAAAAATGAATTTCTAGCCTAAGTGTGGAATTATCAAGCCAAGAAGACCGATTTTCTACCAAAAATTTGAAATTGAAAAAAATAATTTTCTCAGAGAGATGAATTTTCGACTAAAATGATGAAATATTCCACTGGAACTGTTAAATTTTCAGTTAAAAAAATTAACTTTGAACAAAAAAATAAACTATTGTCAGAAAAATAGTTCAATTTTCAACATAAGAAATCAATTTTCAATTAAAATAATTAATCTTTAAACAAGAAAAAATGATTTTTCAACCAAAAATTTTTACTCTCAATCAAGTAGTTGAATGTTCAAGTGAAATATTTAACCGTTGTGTGACATTTTTACTGGTTTTTTGAAAAATTTCGGATTGAATTGACCTAATTATTTAAACTATTATGAAGAATTTTTGTATCGGCATTAGAGTCTTATGAATATATTTAATTAAAAATTAAAACGTGCATTTCATAAGATTTCAAATTGGCAAAAAATGTGGAACGCTTCACGATTTTGCGTGTCATGCAAAATTTTGCGATTTTGCGTGTCATCGCAAAATCGTGAAGCGTTCCACATTTTTTGCCCATTTTAAATTTTATGAAATGCAGGCTTTAATTTTTAAGTAAATATATTCACAAGACCCTAATGCCGATACAAAAATTCTTCATAATAATTGAAATATTTAAATTTACAACCAAGAAGATTCATTTTCTATGAAAAAATACGAATTTTCACCAATACATATGAATTTTCAACTAAAAAAGATTAATTTGTAACAAAAAATGGATTAATTGAATTTTCAGTTAACAACATGAATTGTATACCAAAAAAGAAACGAATTTTCAACAAAATAGTAGATTTTTTAATCAAACGAGATAAATACTGAACCAAAAATATAATAGTAGAATCTTCTTCGCTCACTCTCTAAGAATAATGTAAACCATAATAGGGGTAAATCTATGTCAAAAAAGTCGCCTTGTTTTAATTATTTCTCTAGCTATATCTCCCTCTTTATTTTTCTCCCCATCTCTCTCTCTTACTGAAACCTTTTCTGAAAATCTGGCAAATTCTGAGAGTTTTTCTATTCTAAACTCAACGTTAGTATATGACGTGACTTTGTGAACGACGCATCATGAATATTCAGTTTCCATTTTTTTTTCAAGTTTTACAAAATAAAAGTGAAATTTAAGTTCTCAAAGTGTTGATTTTAATATAACAATATTTTAAAAAATACCTGAGAATAAAATTGATGAATTTAGATCACATTTTATGGGTTTATCTAATGATTTTTTCAATAATGATAATCTAAAAACTTTGTTAGAAAAGGAATTGAATGAAGGTTTAATTGAAGAAAAGATTTTCTTGAAAAATCATCCGGAATTAATGATCACAAAATCAGATAAAGGAAATATTACAGTAGCGATTCATAAGGACGTTTATATTCAAAAAATGTT
>JAABKJ010008711.1:0-11382 GCA_011634705.1 Andricus grossulariae | reverse complement strand
TTAATTTTGGTCGGAAATATCTGGTTAACGAACTTAACCTTCATTTTGGGACCCTTAAAAAGTTTATCAAAGGCTGAATCGATTCGACAAATCCTTCAAAAGTTAGCGTGGCTACAACATTCAGGTAACCATACATACAGACAGACATACAGACTAAACCTTGTTTAAATTATAATTCTTTTTGTGTAAAAATACCAACTTTCAATGTAAAGCACCCACGTAAACTAAAATTGTTAAAAAATGATGAATCTTCAAAATCTAATAATTTTTGTTCAAAAATGTCAATGTTTTCATCTTTAAAATCTAATAATACATAATTAAGAATACCCCTTTCCTGTGTAAAGCCCTAAGATAACCTAAAATTGTTGAAGATTGGGAATCTTGATGATGAGGTTTGTGTAAAAATGCTAATTTGTGGTGTAAAAACTAAGAAAACCTAACATTTTTAGAAATTTTAAGTTCTCAAACCTTTATGATGTCATATGAAAATTATTTTTTGAAGATTCTAATTTCCAGAGAAAAACACTAACTAATAAGCACTAACTAACACTAATAATATGTTCAATATTTGATTTGATAATTTGAAAGTTTTAATATAACCACGCAAGAGTGTTAATAAGCACAAATGTTTCTCAATTCGCATAAGGTTTCCAATAGTTTTTCTTATTAAAAGGATTTGAATATGGATAAGTGTTATTGCAATTTTTTCACGCCCGGGAAGTGATGAATATAATTTTCAGAAACGAAAAAAAAACTTTTTTAAATTTCTGTACGACTCTTTCAAACTTTCTTTCTAAAGAGTTCTCTCCAAACTAGAAGAGCCGTAAAGAAATGAAAAAGTTTTAATTTCTTTTTCGTTTCTGAAATTTTTATTTATTTAAAGGAATTGTTTGCACATTTAATTTTTTAATTTTTTAAGCAATTTTTTTAAAAACAACTTCAAGTAATAAAAAGACAATCAGGTTTTTAACAACAATGATTGCAATATATTCGATATATTTCGTTACACCATTTTTTTATATATAGAAATTATTTTTAAAAATTATTTTCAAAATATGGATAATGCTACCCTTAATTTAGTCATTTTTGAGTTGTAGTATCTTAAGGGGTGACTGTGAGCGAATTTCATGGTGCCTTTACAAACAAAATAAAATTTTTACCCTTTGCGTTGTTCATACAATTATTTTACATTACCTCTGTGAAGAATTTTTTTATTTCCGAAATTAATCGGTTCATTGAATTTTTAACGTTTTTTTTAATCTCAACAGATTAGGAAAAAATTTGTCACGAAATAACATAAAATGAATTTGTGAGATTTAAATAACTCAAAATTAGTTTTTTTTGCACCACCCTAATTATTGTGTGTGAACATTTGTAATTTTTTAGGAAAAAATATAGAAACATATAACCAGCCTTTGAAAATCATAAATATTCGTTACTTAGTATATAAATTTATAATTTTCTATAAAAACCTATTACAAATTATGAAAAACTAACTTTATTTATTATTTATTATTTGGTTGTAGGTTTTCCTATAATTTCGTAAAAATGGTAACTATTCATGATTGTGCGTAAAAATTTGTAATTTTCTAAAAACAAAATATGAAAAACTACAAGTTTTTACAGATGTATATTTTCGTAAAATTTCGTACAACTGTGTACTTATTCATCAATCTTTGCAGAAATTCGCAATTTTCTACAAAAAAGCAATACAAAATTAAGGTGTTATTTTGTTGTAGAGTTTCATCATTTTTATGGTCTTTTTTTAATTGTCATAAAAAATCATAAAACTTCATATTTAGTCATTAAAAATCTTGATTTTTCATACTTTGTAGTTTTCTATGAAGAACTGTTACAAAATCATTCATTTTCTACGATCATTTGTAAATATTTATTAATTAATATTGGTATATTTGATTTTATATTTATTATTATATAATTAATAATAATTTAATAATTTTACAAGAAATTGTTGGTAAATTTGCCATCTTGCGTTGCAATTGAATAGAATTGAATAGATTTTTGTCTTATTTTATTTATCAACTAGGATTTTTTTAAAAGTGGACCTGAAAAATAGGATGAATCGAAAATAAAAAATTCTGGAATTCGAAATCGATACAGCGCAAAAAAGTAGCGCATTGGGATATAAACGCTCGAAAAACATGATTAAAAAATATCTTGTTGCAGAGTTTTTAAATTTTCTTGAGTTTCAATTTTTTTACGTTCCTAGTGGACAAAAAAGACACAAAACGCAGAAATTTTCTAAATTATTCAAAAGATAATTTCAATTAAATACAAATTTAAAAAATCGGTCTGTTTCCACTTTCAATCTCTGGGTTTTGGCGATTTTTAGCTACCCGAAAAATTCTTCTATTTACGCAAGTTTTGAGAATTTTTCAAGAAACTTATTAAACATTTTTTTCGAGTGTGGGTAACCAAGCTACATATCTATCAGTTCCAAATTAATCCTACTTTTTTAGGGATCCCAATATGCTACTTTTTCGCATTGTATCTACTTTGAATTCCAAAAATTTTTTTTGTAAACCCACCCCGCTGGAAAACCTGATAAAGTCATGGAATTTTTGAACTGGACTTCTGTAGCAACCCTGAAATAATTTATCTCCAGCACATAACGAGTTGGACAAAGTTAAGTAATTAAATAAACATTTTCTTTTGTAGCAAGAAAGTCTTTTCTTTAATCCGACACCAGAAGTTCGTAAGAACAGATTGAAGAAGTTTACTGTTCCTTTGGAACAGCAGGGTCCTTGGGAGAGTCAAAAACTTTGGTTAGCTGTCACGCATGCTATCAATAACGACGATCAAGTTGCTGCAACAGAAGCGAAAACTCACCTCGAAGAAGCCCAAAGAGAACGTGCCAAAGAAAGGAAAATGAAGGGCGAGGAATGGGTTCCCAAATATTTTGTACAGGTGAATTAATCTTTCTAAAATCTCCTTATGCATCTGCTTCCCATTGCAGACTTCGCAGTCTTCCCCTATTCCCCTTTTTTGTCTTTTTAAAGAACTTAGCTTGTTTCTCCTGTTTTCAAGAAACTTCCCCCTTTTCTCTTTTTTCGCTTAAATGTGAACTGAGTTAATAAAAGCTAATAAGAAAATCCAACTATTTTTGGTTGAAAGTTAATTCTTTTTAATTGAAAAGTCTACTAATTTTATTTTTGATTTAGAACTAATTCCACTACTTAGTTAAAAGTTTAACTGCTTTGTTAAAAATTCATTTTATTGGTTGAAGATTGAACTATTTTGTTGAAAATCCTTTTTTTAGATTGTGAACTAATTTTCTTTATTGAAACTTAACTGTTACAATATTGGCTGAAAATGTATTGGTTTTGGTTAACAATTCAACTATTATATGTTTGGTTGAGAATTCGTCTTTTTTGTTGAAAATGCAATTACTGAATTTTTTTTTAATTGATATTTTTGGATTAAAAATTTAACTATTTTGTAAAAAATTCGTCTCTTTGACTTGGAAATTCAACATTTTGGTTGAAAATTCATGTTTTTAAAGGAAAATAAATTGAACTGTTCAATTCTTGGTTGAAAATTGATCTTTTTCAGTTTAAAATTCAACTGTTTTTATAAAACTGAGTTTTTTTTCGAAAATGTATTTTTTTGGGTAGAAAATTTGACTGTTTTGTAGGAAATTCGTATTTTTGCCTTAAAAAATCTATTACTTTGGTAGAAAAAGTAACTATTTGCTTAAAGGTACCTTCTTAGTTGATACTCATATTTTCGGCATGAAACCTAAGCTATTTTATAAAAAATTAAGTTTTTGTTGAAAATTCATAGTTTTGCGTTGAACATTCATATTTTTTGGTTGAAAATTTAACTGTTTTGTAGAAAGTTCAACTTTTTTTTTAAATTCTATCATTTTCGTAGAAAATTCAGCTATTTGCGTGTTAATTGACTCTTTTTTTGAAAATTCAACCTTTTTGTATAAAATCCTTTTTTCGGCTTGAAAATTCAACTTAAAAAAAAAATCGTCGTTTGGGGTTGAAAATTACATTATTTTAGTAGAAAATTCAGCTACTTAGTTGAAAGTTAAACTACTTACTGCTACGATTTTTTTTAAATTCACTTTTATTTTATTGAAAATTAATTTTCGTAACGGAAAATTTAACTGTTCAATTCATGATTGGAAAGTGATAGTTTTTAGTTTAAAATTCAACTATTTTATTAAAAATTAATTTTTTTTATGAAAATTCATATTTTTGAGTTGAAAATTGAACTGTTTTGTAGCAAATATGTCTTGTTGGTTTGGAAATTCAGCTGGTTAGTTAAAAATTCGCTTTTTGGATTGGAAATTCATATTATTTACAGAAAATTCAACTGTTCAATTTTTGGTTGAAAATTGACCGTTTTTAGTTCAAAATACAACTATTTTATTGAAAATGAATTTTTTGTTGAAATCTCATATTTTTTGGTTGAAAATTTGATTGTTTTGTAGAAAATTCGTCTTTTTTCCTTGAAAATTCTATTATTTTGGTAGAAAAATCAGCAATTTACTTGGAAATGAATTTTTTAGTTAAAATTCGTATTTTCACGATGAAAATTAAACTATTTTATTAAAAATGAATTTTTTGTTGAAAATTCATATTTTTAGGTAAAAATTTTAAAACTGTTTTGTAGAAAATTAATCTTTTTGGCTTGAAAATTCAACTTTTTTGTTAAAAATTCATTTTTTGGACTTAAAATTCTATTATTTTGGTAGAAAATTCAACTATTTGCGTGAAAACTAACTTTTTGGTTGAAATTCATATTTCCGAGTTGAAAATTCAACTTTTTTGTTAAAAATTCATCTTTTGGGGTTGAAAATTCCATTATTTTGGTAGAAAATTCAACAGTCTGAACTCTTTTTCTTTAATTCATTTTTTTGTTGAAGATTCATAACTTTAATTAGAAATTCATCTCTATGGTTGAAAATTTAACTTTTTTGTTGATTTTTTTTGTATTGAAAACTTATCTTTTTATTTGAAAGTTCAACTATTTGGTTGAAAAATTATCATATCTAGTTAAAAATTCAACTACTATGTTTTAAATTCAACTATTTTCTTAAAAGTCATCCTTTTTGGGCAAAAATTGAACTTTTTTATTAAAAATTCGTCTTTTTGGTAGAAAATTCGTCCTTTTGGGTTGAAAATTCAAATGTCTTCTAAAAAATTCGACTTTTGGCTTGAAAATTCAACTATTTAATTGAAAACAATATATTTCAACCTGCAATCTGAAGCGTTTCACATTGTATTCAATATGATACCTATAAATTAATTTTATTTAAAAGAATTAATTCCCCTATTGTTCTTTTATTACTATTCATTTATTATCTATTTATTTATTTTATTATTCTTATTATCCTTATTATACTACTTTCTTTTAATTAATTAATTATAATGAAAAATATCATATTAATATAATAATATTTAGAAAAATATTAACATAATATCATCATATAATGATGAATTAATTAATTTTTATATCTCCTTTATTAGCTTAAACTTTATTGTTTTATTTATTCTATTTATCATTAATATTCTCTTATTTTGTTGAAAAATCACTATATTTTCCCTGTTTTGAGAGCAGTTTGGTCTGTGAAGTCTGTCATTGTACACAGAAAAGAAGTAAAAAAAATCACTTTCTTGTCAATAGGATATAATTACCGGAAATTGGGTTTACCGGCATGCTGATATTCGTCCATGGGATCCTAGGAACGACGTAGTGCAATATGAAAATGGATATATAGTGCGCACAAAAACTAGACACAAGACACCAATTATGCGCACTGGTAGCATCGTCTCCATCGATCCTCAGACCCAGGTACAAGATTGAAAACGAAAATCCAAAGATTCTTCCCACATTGCATGAAACCCTCAACTTAAAGAAAAATTCTAAGTTTCACTTTGTATGTATATTTAAATTTTAGATTTTATAAAGAATATTTTTATAAAGAATGTAGAGTTCAATTTCTACCGAAATAAACTTTATGGAGGGCGGCCATAAGTCAAGGACAACCTGGAAGTTAGGGGAAAGTGAGGGTTTTTGAAAAAAAACTGTCAAAAATCAGGGAATTTCTATAAGAGGCACTTTAAATAACTGTCAAGTATAATAAATTTGAAATTTTCAGCTGAAAAATTTGGTAAAAAATTAGCGAATTTTGAAACTGCAGTTTTGCGGCCACTCTGATATAATACATATTCTTGTCAGTAATTGATTTTCCTTGTATTTCTATTTATATATCTTTTTGCAGTTTCTTCCTCCTGGTGGTTTTATTTTTAGCTAAAAATTTTATGTCGTTGAAAATTCAATAATTTTGTTAAAAAGTCATCCCTTTTGTTTGAAAATTCAACTATTTTGGCAGCAAATTAACTTTTTCTTGAAAATTCATCTTGTTGGTTGGAGGTCGTCCATGGTTATGCGTTTTTCTTCTTTTTTTAAAATAAAGATGAGAATATAATTTCCGTGAAGTTAAAAAGGATACTGTGATATCAGCAAAAGAAAAAATCTGCACGCTGCGCGGGCACATTCTCATCGCGGTGTTGAAAATTATTATTTTTTTTTAATAAAAATTTGACTATTCTAGTTGAAGATTCATCATTTAATGTTAGTTGAAAATTCATCTCTTTGGTGGAAACTTTAACTATTTTGTTGAAAATTAATCTTTTTTTAATTGAAAATTCAACTACTTGCGTAAAAGTTAAACTACTTTATTTAAAATTAATTTTTTTTTCATTGAAGGTTTATCTCTTTGGTTGTAAATTTAACTATTTTGTTGGCAATTCCTTATTTTCTAGGTTTAAAATTCATTTTTTAACTGAAAATATAACTTTTCCATTTTTGGTTGAAAGTTGATCTTTTGTAGTTGAGAATTCGTCTTTTTTGGTAGAAAAATAATCTTCTTGGTTTGAAATTTCCTCTTTTTTGGTTAGAAATGGAACTGTTTGGTTGAAAATTAACTTTTTAGATTCTCATCATTTATGATTGAGAAAGTATTAGAATCATCCGAAATTTCACACCTCAGTTTTTCAACGGATCTCCACGTTTTGAGACCCCCTGAAGCCTGAAAAAAATCGAGCTTTGGTACACTTTTTTGGGGTTCCAAAAGAAAGAACGAGTTCGTTAACCAGCATTCCTTGACCAACGATTATGGTTTTATCCATCGAAAATGCCATCCAAAAATGGATTATTCCGTTTTTACGCCAAACGACGTCATAAACGCGAAAAACGTTTAAGAGAAGAATTAAAGCTTTTCAAAATATCTACATTTTCTCTCTTGACCGATTTTTGGTAGGACTAGTCTTTTTGGGTTTATGCATCGAAAATGAATAAGTCGAAAATTCTAACTTTAATTAAAACGACGAAAGATACGTAAAGTTTACAAGAAGAATTGTAGCTTTCTAAAAAACCTATAACTTTTCCCTCACCGTTTTTCAATAAGACTATTTAGCAAAAACACTGAAAAAATACAATATATAGATTTTGAGCCAAACGACGCAAAATACGGGACAGTCTCAAAGACATATCATAGCTTTTGAAAAGTCTTACAAAATTTCTCATAACCATTTTTTGATAGGACTAGTCATTTCGGTTTTATTTGCCCAAAATACTATGAAAAAAAAAATAAAAAATTCGAATTTTGAGCAAAACGACGTGAGGTACCGGAAAAAGGTTCAAGGAGGAATTGCAGCTTTTAAAAAGACCTACAAAACAATTTAAACTAGTTTTTGAGAGGACTTGTCATTTTGGTTTTATTTATCGAAAATACTGTGGAAAAATCTACAATTCCAATTTTCAATCACACGACGCAAAATACGGGAAAAAGTCTTAAGGAGCAATTATAGCTTTTAAAAATTCCTGCAAAAGTGTATTTTAACCATTTTTTGTTAGGAGTTTTAATTTTTGTTTTATTTATCGAAGATGCTATGCAAAATATCGAAATTTCAAATGTTGAGCCAAAGACCCCGAAGTAGCTTCTGGGAGCTTTAATTTCATCCATCAAAAATTATATGAAAAAATCCTATTTTCAGCATGACAACGCGAGGAGATCGGGAAGAAAGTCTGAAGATAGGATTGTAGCTTTTCATTATAAGGCAGCTCAGAAAATAAATATACATTTCAAAATGTCTGTCGAAAATCGAGCATGAAGCGCGATTGTCACGATGAGAATGTGTCCGCCCAGTGGGCAGATTTTTTCTTGAAAATTCATATTTTCTGGTTGAAAATGCAACTGTTTTACAGAAAATTCGTTTTTTGGCTTGAAAGTTCAACATTTTAATGAAGTGTTTTTTTCTTTCTTGACTAAAACATCTTTATTTATTAAAAATTCGCCTTTTAGATTGGAAAATTCATAATTTTAGTTGAAAATTGATCTCTTCGGTTGAAAATTTGACTATTTTGTTGAAAAGTTGTCTTTTTTGGCAGAAAATTAATCTTTTGAGGTAAAACTTAAACTATTTGGTTAATAATCCATTTTTTGGTTGATGATTCATCATTTTACTTAAAAATTCATTTCTTTAATTGAAAATTTAACCTCATTTAACTATTCTATTTTTGGATAAAAATTCAATTCATGAGTTGAACATTTAACTATTTTGTTGAAAATGCGTTCTTAGGTTGAATTTTTTTTTACTGAAACTGTAACTTTTCCATTTTTGGTTGACAGTTAACCTTTTGTAATTGAAAATTCGTCTTTTTTTGGTAGAAAACTACCTACTATTTTACTATAAACTACTACTATTTTGTTTGTTGAAATAACAACTATTACATTTTTTATTTATAGAATTGTAGTAATCATTATTTCATCTGTTGGGTTGAAAATTCAACTGTCTTCTAAAAAATTCGTCTTTTTGTTTGGAAAATTCATAACTTGAGTTGAAAATTAATTTTTTATTTGAAAATTTCATTTTTTGTTTTTAGTTTAAATTTTATGTTTTTAGTTTAAAGATAAACTATTTGTTTGACAGTTTATGTATTTTGTTGAAAATTTATTTATTTATATATATATATATATTTTTTTTTCTTTTTTCTTTTAAGAATTCATCTTTGTAGGTTTAAAAATAAACGATTTGGTTAAGAATTCAACGACTTTGTTTAAAATTTATTTCTCTGGTTGAAAATTTACAATTTTGTGGGCATTTTTTTTGTTTGATAAAGTATCAACTATTAAATTTTTCGTTCAGAATTCATCGTTTTTTTATTGAAAATTCAACTTTCTTCTACAAAGGTCGTCTTTTGGCTTGAAAATGTAACTGTTTTTGGTTGAAATTTAATCTGTTTGTTATTAGAACTTCGACCATGTTTTTGAAAATTCATCTTTGTATGTTGAAAATTATACTATATGGCTAAAACTTCAACTATTTTGTTGAAAATTCGCCTCAATTGTTTGAAAGAATAAGTATTTGGTTGTAAATGCAATTGATTGGTTTTAACCTAATTTCGTTTCTGTTCAAAGTTCATCTTTCTTAATAAAAATTAACTTTTTTATTGCAAAATTCATATTTTCGGGTTTAAAAGTCAACTGTTTTCTAAAATGTTGAGCTTTTTAGCTTAAAAAATTTAATTATTCGTATGAAAAATAAAAGTTAATTTTTGGTTGATTTTAAACTTTTTTGTTTGAAAATTTGAATCGCGTGCTTAAAAATACAACAATTTGGCTAAAAATTAAACTATTTATTGAACATTTAATTATTTTGCTGAAAAATTAAGTATTTTGTCAATAATTCATCTTTTTTGGTCGAAAATTCAAATGTTTTGTTGAAAATTCGTCCTTTTGGATTGAAAATTCATCTTTTTTGGTTGAAATAAATAAATTTGAATTTTTTAAATATTTAATCTGAAATTGTTTTATTCCGTCCATAGAAGAGTCTATGTTGAATATGTTACAAGATTAAAATGCTGATCTTTGAATTTAATGGTCAGGGAAAATGCCAAATTGGTCAGGGAAACATCAGGGAAAAGTCAGGGAATTTTGAAAATGAAGTTTTTCAGTCACCCTGTTTATGTAAGAAAACTTGATGCTTTTTTTTTAAGAGACTTTGAAAAAATGCAGAGGAACTGGAATTGTAATTTTCAGATGCCGCTACTACAAGCCGAATCCCGTTCATCTCTTTCCGTCCTGAAATCATCGAAACGGCAGCTCTCTAATATTCCAATCACAGACACCGCACATGATTCTGGAAGTTCATCTGCGGAAGCACATTCTGATTCGAGCCAGTCAATTGGAAAAAGACGTTCAGCAAGCAGGTAAGTTGATTTAATTTTTGGAAAGGTGTCGATTTCGATTAAATCGGAAAAGGAGGAATTCAGGTATTATATAATTAATCAATAATCAATTTCAGGCTTGCGATTATGGTAAAAGGGATGGAGGCTAGATTGTCGGATCACAGTGAGAAACTAAACCAAATTCAGCGATTAATCGAACAGATTGCAATAAGGCAAAGGGGTCTAAGGGACCATCAGAATAATGTTAATATATTTAAAACTTTTATAGATACATTTATTGTTATCATCGTCGTCCTCTTTGTACAATATGTTGTCAAGATCTGGACTGGATCTTCTGAACCCAAATGAATGTGGTACGTATTACCTATTAGAGTATCATTTTTAATAGTTAAATATTCGAAATGTTAAACATTTGAAATTTTGAATGCGATTTTCAAGCCTGTGAACGAGTCCAGTTTTTACTTCTGGTCGTTTTTTTTAAGTTGCTCTTTTCCTTTTCAAAATATATTTTGAATTGAGTGCACTCACAATTGAATTATTTTAAATGGAAATATGAAAACGTCAAGGGGTCTGGCGGCCTTGAAAACGCCGAATTCTCCATAAATTTTTTTTAACCTTACAAACCTGGAAATCTCCTTGAATTTTCTATAAGAACCATGAATTTGATTTTTTTATTCGTTGCTTATAAAACGTTTATTTGATTGAAATCCGAAGAGTAATTTAAATCTTTGAGTATTTTAGTATCGCTTATAATTTTTTAGTATTGTCATATTAAAAATGTGATAAATAATGTTAAAGTATACATTTTTTGTGATAATAAACTTACCAGCTATAAAAATTATCAGTTGAAAATTTCGTTGTTAATTCAGTTTCATGATTAGAATGTTCGATTTTAAGGAATTTTAGATATTTCAAAGATTTCAAACTGTTTTAAAGGACTACACAAAGATTTCAGAAAGATTTTAAATATTTAAAAAGATTTCACAAAAATTTCAAATACAGTGAAGTCTCGCCTATTTCCCTGACCTTGAAACGAAATGAGTCTTTTATTTCCATGCTGGAGGGGGCCCCACCCTTACGAGTGGGCAGGATATTTGGGTCAAGCGACGTTCATTGGCTGCCCCGTTCTTGTATCGATGCGCCGCCTGTACGCAA
>JAABKJ010008710.1:0-11382 GCA_011634705.1 Andricus grossulariae | reverse complement strand
CCAGCGTGGCTGCCAAGGCTGCAGTATTGAAACATTGGACAATCACTATACCATCTGAGCCACGATGACTCCCTATGTCGAAACTCTGTTTGTTAAAGACTCCTTAACATTCCTCAGCGTACAATTAAGGTAAACCTTCTACCATTCATACGAAATTCCAGCTCTCATTTGGAGGGCAACAAACGGTTGTTCTGCTGTAACTTGTTTTTTCACAACGATGTCAAATAACGAACATCTGTCACGTGCACAGCAGTCACTGCAGTGCTTTGTCATCGACAGTAGTTTATATATCAGCTAATGGTGCAGCATGGCTGACACAAATACCAACGTGACGCGTGGGTAGACATAACCTCTAAACAGCTCGCAATCGTGCACATACATACGACATGTACGTGATCGGCCAATGTACAAACTACAAATGGTTATGAGTGTTTGCTCGCGAGGTTAGCGCCACATTATCATTATCGGTGCACGCCGACAGGCGCCTCTACACACCCGGACCCCCTCCCCCTTCCATCACGGCCATCTCCTTCACCCCCATCCCGCCCCTGACCCTAAAACCAGCGATCATCACCAATCGTCTGGACATTATTATCGCTCTAGAATCTAGAGATAAGTATACTGACAAAGCGAGTGTCTTATATAGAAATCCTCGTGGCTCGTAGGCGTCATAAGCAACCGATTTGCGATATGCTTTGAGCAAAAAGCCAAAATGACGAGTTTTTAACAAAGCAGTTGAATTTTCGACCAAAAAACATTACTCAAACTAAATAGCTGAGTTTTTAATGAAATAGCTGAATTCTTAACGTACAACGGTGGATTTTCACCCAAGAACATTAATTTTCTACCATAAAAGACGAATTTTCAACAAAATATATTAATTTTCATTTAAAAATGATACATTTTCAAACAAAAATGGATCAGTTAAATTTTCAGTTTAAAAAATTACTCAACAAAAAAAAAATTTTCAATAAATTGAATTCGACGAGAAAATATGAATTTTTAACAAAACAGTTGAATTTTTGACAAAAAAAAACATTGCTGTAATAAAATAGTTGAGTTTGAATCAGATAGCTGAATTTTTAACCACTAAGATTAATTTTCTACTAAGAGACTAATTTTTAACAAATTACATGAATTTTCAACCACGAATATTCTATACAAGCTAAAAAGTTGAATATTTTCAAAAACCGTTGACTTTCAAACCGGATGAGATGAATTTCCAATAAGAAAGGTAATTTTCAATCAAGGTAGATAATTTTGAACCAAATACTTAAATTTTCAACTAAAAAAAAAAGAAAACAGTTTTCAACCAAAAATAAAATCATTCTATTTTCAGATAAAAAAAAATTAATTTTTGACTAAAAAAAAAAACAATTTTCTACAAAATACTTGAATTTTCAACCAAAGAGGTGAACCGTAAAAAATGTAACAACTTAGGTCGTAGGTCAACGTTTAACAAAGTAGTTGAATTTTCAGCCAAAAAAGATCGATTTTTAACGAAATAGTTAATTTTAAACCAAAAAGATAAATTTTTCACCAATAAGATTTATTTTCTACCAAGAGACTAATTTTTAACAAATTACATGAATTTTCAACCAAGAATATTCTATGCAAGCTAAAAAGTTGAATAATATTTTGAAAACCCGTTGACTTTCAAACCGGATGAGATGAATTTCCAATAAGAAAGTTAATTTTCAGTCAAGGTAGATAATTTTGAACCAAATAGTTAAATTTTCAACTAAAAAAAAAAGAAAAAAGTTTTCAACCAACAATGGAATCATTATATTTTCAGATAAAAAATTAATTTTTGACTAAAAAAAGCAATTTTCTACAAAATACTTGAATTTTCAACCAAAGAGGTGAACCTTAAAAAATTTATCAAGTTAGGTCGTAGGTCAACTTTTAACAAAGTAGTTGAATTTTCAACCAAAAAAGATCGATTTTTAACCAAATAGTTAAATTTTCAACCAAAAAGATAAATTTTTCACCAATAAGATTAATTTTCTACCAAGAGACTAATTTTTAACAAATTACATGAATTTCAACAAATTAGTGGAACTTTGAAGCTAAAAAGGATGCATTATCTACAAAACAGTTCAATTTTCAACCCTTAAATATTATTTTTCAGTAAAATACTGAATTTTCTACCAAACAGTTAAATTTTCAAATAAATAGTTTAATTTTTAACCAAATAGTTGAATTTTCTATCAAAATGCTGAATTTTCAAGACAAAAAGACGAGTTTTCTACAAAACAGATGAATTTTAAGACCGAAAATATGAAATTTTAACGAAAAAGTTCATTTAAAACCAAATAGTTCAATTTTCAACTAAAATATTTTAATTTAAAATCAGGAACAGTTGAATTTTACCAAAAAAGACGAATTTTCAACAAAATAGTTGAATTCTCAACCAAAAATTATTAATTTTTAACCAAACAGTTACATTTTTAACCAAAAAGGATAATTTTTCAATCAAGAAGTTGAGTTTTATGCCAAAAAGACGAATTAAAAAAAAAATACATGAATTTTTAACAGAATAGTTTAATTTTTAATAAATAATCAAGTTTGCAACCAAGAAGTAGAATTGTTAACCAAACAAGATAAATTCCGAACCAAAAATATAATAGTAGACTTTTCAACAACAACAAATTACACTGTTAGAAAAATCTCTACTAAATTTAGGATACATGTAATGGAAGCAAGAATGCACAGCATGAAATTAAATTTAATATGCCAGCGTACAGTAAATTTAGTATATTCATGCTGAAGTTAGTATACACGTGCATGAAATTTAGTATGCGCGTGTATTAAATTTAATATAAATGTACTAAATTTACTGCAGGCTTGTATACTAAATTTAATTTTATGTTGTGCATTCTTGCTTCCGTTACATGTATACTAAATCTAGTACAGATTTTTCTAACAATGGTAACTTTTCACCAAAAACAGTTGGATATTCTTATTGGTTTCTATTAACTCAGTTGGCATTTTAGCGAAAAAAATAAGTTTCTTGAAAACAGGGCAAAAAAGAAGATTTCTTTAAAAATGTGTGAACAGACGAATAGGGGGAAGAGTGTTCTGAAGTTTTGGCTAAAAAGTTGAACTATTTGGTTGAAAATTGAACTAATTTTTTTATTATTAAAAATTCAACCATTAGGTTAAAAATTCAACTGTTTAGTTAAAAGTTCAACTATTTTGTTTGAACATTCATATCTTTTTCTTTAAAGTTTAAATATTTGGTTGTAAATTCAACTGTTTGGATAAAGATTAATATTTTTGTTGAATTTCAACTATATGTTTGTAAATGCATCTTGCTTGATTGAAAATTACCTTTTTGGGTTGAATATTCATCTCCTTTCGACTTGAAATCTTAGGAATTTAAAGCGTTTTGGTATCTAGATTAATTTTATGTAAAGAATTTATTACCCTATTTTTGTAAAAAAGCACCCTATATCCCCTGTTTTGAGAGCATTTTGGGCTGTGATGTCTGTGTCATTGTGATGTCACTGAGAATCAGTGAAATTTCACTGATTCAAGTTTAGAGAGTTGATTTTATTGACTGAAATGTCGAGATAAGATTATTTTTATCGGCTTGAAGTTTGATACAAATTATTTAACTTACATTTTTTTGTCTTGTCTGATTCGAATACATTCCTATAGGGACCGAAACTTTTCTAGAATTTTCGGTAGAGTTTCAGAATTTTCAGTGATAAAAAATGCGGATAATTGCTCTAAAACATCTAGGAGTTTTCTGTCAAGTTCTCAGTTTGGAAATGTAAATTCAACCAAAAAGTTCAATTCAACAGTTACACACCTTCAAATGGGTTGTACTAAGATTCGTAAAATTCTTCTGAATTCAAGCAAACTTAACCGGATTTTAAGTAAAATTTGTTTAAATTCAAGACACGATTCTGAAATTCAGATACGGAGGTCTTAAATTTAGACCAATTTCGCTTGATTCCAGACAAATTTTCCTGAATTTAATTAAAATCAATTATGTAAGGTGCATAATTTTTAATGATTTTTACTCTGTACACCTATAAATTAGTATATTAATAAATAATTTAGTTGCGACTTCGTAATATTTCATTAGTAACTTCTTAATAATTCAGTCTCAAGAGTTTGTAATTGTAAGTTTTTGTAATGTATCAGTTTGCATATCTGTAGATTTCATTTGGTAATATCGCGTTTTTTGTCATTTTTAAGCTTAATGTACCAAAAATCTTCAAGTTTAATAGTGAATATACATACGCACACAATCAGAAAAAGTTTGGAAATGAAAATTAATTAGTAGCTGTCAAAAATCCTCGTGAAACCAAATAAAGTAGAAGTATGTAAAGATAACAAGGGGAGAAAGCTCTGAACGAGAAACCTTGTCTGCCGCAAAAATGGCACGCCTGTGTGTTTGGGCGGATGAGATTCCTCGTCCGTCCGAGGATCTGAATTTGATTCGATTAAAGCAGTTGGGGTAGATATTGAGTTTAATCAAACAAAATTTTGTATTAAATGAACATAATATTGTCTAAATTGACAACATTTTTTCAAAATAAAATCAAGGGATAACAGAGTAGCCGCAGGTCAGGGAACAAATGGAAATCAGGGAAAAGTCAAGGATTTTGAAAAAATACGTGCAAACGTTAGGGAATTTCTATAAGGGGCACTTTTAATGAGTGTCAAGAATAATAAATTAAAACATTTTAAATTTGAGGATTAACTAGTAAATGGCTTCAAATGGTGATTCAGAAAAAAATAAATCAGGATTCATTTGACATTAATATATTGAGAAAAAAAAACAGATAGTGAGTTTTTTTCGAAACTGGGAAATCTAATTTAAAAATTCAAAATTACTATTGTATTATTCCATTTATAAATGATTGTTGCAAATATTATCGAGAACCATAAGAATATTTTCACGAATTTTTGTTTGGACTCCCTACTTTGAATCATTAAAATTATGTTTTCAAGCAAAAAGTGGTAAAAAAATTGTTGACATTTTGGTATATTGACGCTCTCATACTATATTGAAATTGATCTCAATATCGAACACGAAGAAGTAATAAAGCTATTCCAATATAGATATCTATATATTTGACAGGAGACCCTGTAACATTCACTAAAATTCTAGTAATGTCACCATTAAAACCTATAAGCTCTCAAAATTTCCTTAAATAAACATAACATTTTGTAGCATTAGCAGAGTTTTGTTTCTCCATAAAACAGCAAACAGCAAATATATTTTTTACTAAGCGATGATCAGTAATATTCAAATCATTCTGAATTGAAATCCGGTTACATGTTGGAAAGATATGCTGCATGAAAGTAATGATCATTGCAAAACTGTAAAGTCTCATATTCCAACTTACCTTGTCTGTCACCGCGAATTTTTTCCCCTATATACATTGACCTGAATACTCATGAAAATCCGCACAATGACCGCGAATGTCAGTGATGGAATAAGTTGTAGTAATGCAATGCTAGAATATCTATACATAGTATTAGTAATAGTTAAACGGAGTGATTGGATATATGCGCGAGCTGGATAGTAAGAAGTGGAAATAGAAATGCCTTGATACATGCATACCTGACCTATTTTATACCTGTACTGTGAGCAGCAGTACAGGTGCAATGCCTGTATTACTCAAATGTCATTGAGCAATATTCCACGGATAACGTAGCATCGTTGCACAACTAATAAGATGAAGAAACTCCTTTGCGGTTACAGATGAGGAAGGAGAGGAAAAGAGTGATATAATTGAATTGTTCATGTTTATTTTAATCTTCTCTCAGATTATAACAAGGCCAGGTATCGGACTCACTCCACTATTGATACTTTTTTGACGATGCTACTATTTTGGTACTATTTTGACAAAAAAGACACTAATGGTGCTTTTTTCACATTGCTCACTAATGCAAATATTTTTCACTTTGTCTTTAAACATATTTTCGAACTTCTTCGCTAGATTGGCTTAAATAACATATATGCTATCTCTCAAGTCCAAATTTCAAAATATAACTTTATTTTGAAGATTTCAAAAGATTTAAAGGGAATTAAAAAATTTTCGAAACAACAAAAAAGAGATTTCTACATGTTTTACGAGACTTCAAAGATTTCAACCATTTTCAAGGGGTTTTAAAGGATTTGAAGGGGTATCAGTGATCTGAAAGGGTTTTATAGATATAGGGTTTCAAAGCTTTCAGAGTATTATAAAACGTTTGCGTCCGGAGCATGTCAACCCCCGGCTAATCACATTGCGACAAGTCACATTTGCGGCAAGTCACATTTGCGGCAAGTCACATGTGCGGCAAGTCATATTTGCAGCAAGTTACATTGCGGCATCTCTCATTTGGAAAAATGTCGAGTCCGAATAAGAGATACTGCAATATTTGACTTGCCACTAATGTGAGTTGCCGCAAATTTGACTTGCGAAAATGTGACAAAATACCGTCAAACGGGGTAATTTTAAATATGTGGAGTCGGACATTCCTAAGTTGATAGTTTAAATTAGTTGAGATGGGTGGTTTTAACCAGAATCTAGAACCAGTTACGGCTTGAACTGATTTCAGATTCTTGAAACAGTTATGAGTGATTTATCCTATCAATTTAGGGAATTTAGGGGTTTCCGAATTTACCCCATTTGACGGTACTTTTTTTTTTAGTTTCAATTTCTGCTGTCGAAACTTCTCTTTCTTATTATACTCAGAAAGAAAATTTTCTTGCAGCAAAAAAATTTTTTTCTTGGTTATAGGTGGAAATTTGGTTGTGTCAAATTTTTGTTGATTGAACGGAAAATTTAATTGACACAATCAAAATTTTTGATTCAATCAACCAAATACTCTGTATACCAAAAGATTTGGTTAAAACAATCGAAAAATGTGGTGACGTCAACCAAATATTTTGTTGCCTGTATAAAATGTAACCATATTCTATGGTTAAAGAAACACAAATTTTGTTAATTCAGCCTAATCGTTTAAACATTCCCAAGCCATTTTGTATTTTTTGGTAGAAACTGTAGTGAAAATGCGGTGATTCAAAAAACAAAGTAAGTTTCCATCCTGCTTTTTGTACGAAACATGAATAAATTTCCCGCTTTAAAAATAAAATCCCGTTTATTTTTAGGGGTTTCTAAGGGTTTTATTTTAAAGGATTTTTAAAAGATATTAAATATGTTGTACGGGATTTCAAAAGATTTCACAAGCTTTAAGGAACAATTTCAAACGGGTTTAAAGTTTATAGTGTTATAAAAAGATTTCGAGGAATTTCATGAAATTTCTAAGAAGTTAGTAGGATTATAGAAAATTTTAAGATATTTAAATTTTGTTAGAAATTACAAATGATTTCATAATATTTTCCGAAGATTTGAAAGATTAGGAAGATTTTAATGATTTTTTATAGTTTAGGGTATTGTAAAAGATTCCAATGAATTTAACGAGATTTCAACATTTTCAAGGGGTTTCAAACAATTTCGTAGCATTTCAGAAAATTTCAAAAGGATTTTAAAAAGGTATTAAAGATATCAATGATGTTTAAAAGATTTTTAGAGATTTCAACAGATTTCTAGAGAACTTCAGGGAATAATTGAAATTTCATTATGGAAAGGCATTTTATGAAGCGAGCGAGCTATCACTGATATGGATATTGGTGTATATTGCATCTCGGCATCGATTGGGAGTCAAAAATTCGAAAGGTGCTGCTCTCACATCGTTCTCCATGTCCAATTATCATATTGGGTCCGGTTTTGGTTCACTGCGGTGCGGCGCGGGAAAGTCCCTCTTTCTCCTAATTCACACCTCCGCCCTCCTTTCTCTTTCCTTCATACCTTCCACCTTTTTTTATGTACCTCCTTTCTCGTGCTCTACGTCTTTTCTCTTTCTTTTTATTTTTTTATTTTATTATTTTCTTTTTCCTCCTTCTCTCTCACCCTCTCTTCCTTTTGGCGCCTCGATCTTTCATATCGAGGATCTTTCGCCTTCTCTCTGTCCTCCCTCACCCCCTCGCTCTCACACCTATTGTCGACCACCCGCCAGCATAATGCATCTTAAACGGCGGCGCCTCAAAGATCGACGCCTTGGCTTGCCCTCTTTGGAATTCTTCAATATAAATTAGAATCTTGAATGAGGGCTCGAGGATTGTGGCTGAAACGTTTGTGAGGGCAGGAGGTGATCGCAAAGGAATGAGAATGGAGGAAAAAGAGAGTGAGGCAAACCACCGCCGACTTTCACATGTATTTATTTATCTATGCACTCGATAGAGTCGATACTCTACATTCCATACAACCAAATATTGGAACATTCCCTCTCGACCTTTCGCCACTTGTCAGATAATCGTTTACCATCAGTCAGTTTATACTCTATCTCTGTAGTGTTTTCCAATTTTCCAGTCTTTTCTTGAATGAATTTCCTCGAGTCGTCTGAACTAGTCAGCCTATAGTTCTTCAAGTTGAGTCTCCTCTTTTTTTCAATTTCTATCCAACAATTATTCAATATTTCCATATTTAGGTACTAAGTTTTATTGCGCTTAAAAGATCTAAATTAATAAATAATACACATTTTTAACTAATTAAGCAGTTTACTTATAAGTACTAATACTTCAAATATGGCAATATATCAGAAAATGGCTACTTACGATTCACTGGCCACAAACCCTATCAAAACAGTACAATTTCCACTTTACCTTTAAATAATAAATTTTGTTATAAAGTTATCTTACACCAGTAAAGAGCTTATATCAAAGGACAATTTACAACAGTTTCAAAATATTAGAAGATTTCGTCTAGAAATTACGAATAAAAAAGTACGAAACATGTCCGGTCACGTACCTGTCCCGATCTACATATTTAAAATGAAAAATTTCTAAATAATAACATCATTTTTTAAGTATTTAAAATTGACAGATGTCACTTATATTGAGTTGAAAAAGGATCAAAGTCACGTGTAGATTTTAATATTTTCGAGTCAGGGATTTTAAAAATCAATTCAAAGTCTGTCCCACAAGTTTTTTGTATGGTCACGCTGCGTTCCTGTTTTAGGATAAAACTCGAAAATAATTATTCAAACTATTCATAATGTGGGCTAAAATGGTCAATTCTAGACTTACGAAGATTTCAGTATATTAGTTAAAAATCGATTTATTGACGTCGATTCCAAATAACAGTTAATGATGATCACAATTTTTTAGTAATATTTTTCATGAAATGTCCGATAATGCTCCTCATTAATTTACCATAATACAAACTGAGAGGATTTTTTGAAACACTTTCAAATAAATCGTGAAAATATTCACTTTTCCCATATTTTTGAATATTTTTATCTTTTTACGTGACCTTTAGCAACGTGTCAAGTTCATATCCCATCACAGATACATTATGTGATCTCTTAGTTTTATATTTTCATACTTTTTTGGGTTCCCCTTAATTAAAGAAAAAATATTTTAGCTAGTTTCGACATTTATTTGAATTCGAACCCATATGCATTAATATGAAATGAGGCTTTGACCGCTCTTGAAATCTTTTGAAATCTTTTAAACCTTTCAGACATTCTCAAAATTCCGTGAAATGTTCTAAAAGCTCAGAAAATCCTATACATTTCTCTGAACCGTTTATAATCCCTTTAAATAATTTGAAATCCCTCGAAAAACTTCAAAAAATTGAAAAATTTGTCATAATCAATTGGAAAATGGTTAAACTATTTGAAATGCCTCATAATTTTTTTAACCTGTCAACATTACCTAAAATCTTTCGAGTCCAATTGTTACAAAGAAAATAGTATGGAGAAAGCAACCATATTTTGAAAAATTGATTGAAGTGGTTTAAAAAAAGTTATTAGAAGTAGAAAACGTAACTTGCTGGTACCCTTGAAATAAGTCCTCGAAACTGTAAATGTTTACATTTCTAATATTTTGACTCAAAAAATTAAAAATTAAGAAACTTAACAATTCAATTTATCGTTTAATCCAAGCCTTGAGGTTGAGGTTTTCAAAACTCGTACATTTAAAATATGAACAGGCTTGAAGTGCCTATGAAACTTTCAAATTGGAATCGTAATAATTTTAATGAATTTCACTAAAGTGAAATTTCAAGTGCTTAAATAAATTTGTATACTTAGAATTTTTACAAATTCCTGATTTTTAAGGTTTTGTAGGAAACCCTTATAATATCGTGCCAGCCTCTGTCTTTCTCTTACCTGGCCCCGTAAAGTCACCTCTGAGGAGCGTAGAAAAATACTGAGAACCTTGAGAAAAATCTGCTTCCTATTTCAATTCCAAATTTTAAGCAAGCAATTATTTGGGGGTAAAGGGGAATTGATAGGAAAATTGAGGGGTAAGAAGACCCCAATTCTGGAAGCTTTTCTTTCATTCCGATTTTGTTCGAGGATGGCTCAAATTTTCAGGCATGGCATGCTAACTTGAGATAAACCATAAAATTTGCTATGCTACTTTTTCAATTCTTAGGAAAAAATAAGCATTGACATACCTGCAAAAACGTTTGCCAACTTTTTCTTAATTTATGTCTACGAAACCCTTATACTTGAGGTCCTTTTTTCGGACTGATTTTTTTTCTCATTTTCTTGATCAGGTAATAAGCGGTCACCACCCTTAAAAAGGCACCACTAGCGCCCACCGCTGCCGAATAAATTCGATAAATTTGTCGAGAATATACACTCTTGTCCTCTTAAACAAATTGCATATTTTAAAATGCAACTCTTATATTGACGAATTAAAAAATTTGCGCGTATTACAAAAAATATGAATCCATTTTAATTTATTATTATTATTATAATTATTATGTAATAATTTGAAGGGAATCTTAGTCTTAAAAACTTGTTCTGCTCTGTTGAATTCCTGGAATACGAATCAGAATGTCAGGAATCCAAATTATAAATGGGTGCATCTGTTGACGATGCTTTTGTAATGCATACTGTATAATACAATAAATATGCCAGCAATTAATTATTACAAATAAATATATGAAAAATATACAACCTTACGACAAATTGGCGATCATTGAGCTTATGTTGACACTAACTTCAAATCATAAATTTTAAGTGCAATGAATGTTATGATGAAAAAAGATTATGTGAAAATTTGATCCGATAAATCCACTGGTTCAACTGGCAGGATTTTTAACTTATTGAATGAAAAACTGAACACAATGATCGGAAAGGCGTGTCAGGTCGTTTCATATATCATTACTCAAATTCTGAGTTGGAACAGCGAATTTGTGAAAAAATAATAATCCTCAGTCCTCACTTGGAATAGAGAATTTCCCAAAGTAATTACTACCCATGTACAAAAGGAAGGGAGATGAAAACAACTGCAATAATTACAGAGGTATCAGCTTACTAAGTACCATAAGTAAAATATATTCAAAAATACTTATTCGT